>VZRR01008472.1:0-36124 GCA_013398015.1 Oreocharis arfaki | reverse complement strand
CGGGCCGCCCCCGCTGCCGGGGATCCCGCCCGGCCGCGGCACCGCGCTGGCGCCCGGGGGGTGCGGGGGCGGCTCTCGCTGCGCACCCCGAGAGTTCGTGTTCCCGGCACGGCTCTGCTCGGTCACGGGATTGCGGGGATTAATTCAGGGCGTGGAGTGACACGTGCGGCTCCTGTGAAATTCACGTTTCTCTCCAGGAGTTGTTTGTCCGGGGTTGTGTCCAGTGAGCCTCTGCTGTCTGCGGCACCTCCACAGAACCAAAACTTTTGTGTCTATATATATAAATGCATTTGTTACGGATAATTTTGCACTAGATGAGCAGCTAGCCACTAATATACAAAGAATAAGCTTGTAATATTTATGTTCCTTGCAAACAAATCTGTGCTAAACAGGAAGGTGACCACTAATAGACGAATACACGTTTCTGATTTGCGCATCTTGCAAGGAATTCCGTGCAAATTAAAACAAATAATGCACATTTAAGGTGTGTATATAACTGAAAATATAGTTTCAGGTACCTCGGCAATTTGCAAATAGCTATAAACAAAAAAACCCAAATAAGTCAGTTTTTATGTCTTCACATACAATTCTAATGGAACTAAAAGCTTTCAGATTCCTTTCTGGTGCAATGTAAAACTTGGGTGTTAGCAGTGGTGATGGTTGTACCAGTTTGATTGATTTACAGAGCCTCATGTCATTATATGTTGCTGTTTTGCATGTTCATTATATAAGTTAAAGGTGTTCTTTCTGCCATGATGAAGATTTACCAGACAAGAGCACAATCAATTATTTATGATACCCAAAATTGGATTTTTTTTTATTTTGGGGGAAAGAAAACTATCACAAAGCATGTGTTTTTCCTTATTGAGGCTTCCATCCCTGCTAGCACAAACCAGGGGAAGCCCAGCCGTCCTGCATATCCAGAAATGGGATCATTGGTGTTCTTGCAGCTGCTTTGGGTTGGATTTGGGCAATTTCAGCTTGGGACTGGAGCCTAGAAAGAAATGGAATGTGACTGTGTATGGAACTGGAATGCAGGGACTGCTCCAGACGGAGTTTCCTTGTTCCCAGCTGGGATAAGTGACCTGGCAGGAGCTCCCCTGTGACAGGTGCAGTCATTTCCTGGGCTCTCTGTGTTTGAACTCTTTGTCTCCTTTTTCAGGGGGAGTGTTGGAGGTGATTTGTGTCTCTGAAACTTTGTAGCTTGAGATACACATTAACTAATCTGTTCAGTGCCTTGGTGTCCTTTTCCCTTGTACAGGGAGGGCCCTGGCACTCACCTCCCGTGGGTTTTCCCTGGGCTGATGGGAATCTGCTCTGGGTCCCTTCCGAGCCCCCAGTTCCACTTCACCCCAAAGAGGGGGACCTTTTCCAGTAGTGACACGTTCTTTTTCTGTTCCTTCTCCTTCACATTCCAGTTCCTGACTTTTCCCTGCCCGTGGTGTTCTTCCATTTTTGGAGGGGTACAGGATATAAATTATAACCTGTGAATTCTCCCCATGATCTGGGTTCCTTTCTATCCTGGATCCTGCTGGGATTCTCCCTTGCCTGTAATATTTGAGGAACCAATCCCATTTCCGTTGCTCCACCTCCTCGTTTGATCTGTGTCACTCTGCTGTAGAACTTCCTTATTCTCCTGCACTTCCAGATTGGGTGTAACTTCCTGATCCTCTCTGAATTCCTGGTTTTCCTTCTCTGCCCTCATCCACCTCCTTTTCCCAGTCTATTTAATCCCCTGTTTCCCATTTATTGTACACCTTGGCTTCATGCTGTGTCTTTAATGCACAACCAGCTTTGGGACTTCTTCCAATTTTCCTCCTCCTCCTCCTTGTCCTCCTCTCCCCGCTTTCCCCGACTCCGTTGCCTGCTTCCCACCTTTATGGTATTCCATAAAACTCCATCCAAACTGAAAAGTGGAGGGAATGGATTTCTGAGTGTCCTGTACTCCAGCCCCAGGAAATCCTTGTGTGTCCCAGCATTCCAGTGGCTGAGAGACAATTCCTGAATGTTTCAGTCTTTGGTGAATTAGAATAATGATGGATGCTGGCTTTTTTTGGGAACTGTTGAGAACATCCAGTTCTTGATGAATTTCACTCCGCTTGGATTTGAGAGTGACTGGAAATAGCATTTTTAAAAGTGCAATACACAGATGTAAATTAAATGTCAGGCTGCAGAAGCATTGCCTGACACATCTTCAGTTGTTATTTTAGGTTCATTATTTTGGGAGAAAGCTCAGCTTTCCCGAAGCATTCCCTGCGGCACTCCTGGCTGTAAACAGGATCTGCTGAAGAGTCAATAGGATCTGCTCTGGTTCACATTCCTTTGTTATCAGTGACATTTTAAAAATGCCTGAAAATGCTGGGCTGCATTTATGTAATGAACTGTGCAATTTTTATACAGTTTAGCTGAATAACTCCTTCAGCTGTGCCATCACCCCTTGATTTGATTTACTTTACCGTTTCACTGTGATTTCGTTAAACACTTTCTACTAATGCTTTTTTGGGGATTATGTTTTTATTATTTTTTATTTCTTGTTATTTCTTATTATTAATTGTTACTTATGGGCTGAAAAAGGCGCCATTTTGGCAAGCTGCTGTGGATTCCTGGGCACAAAAGAGCCAACAGGTTCAATTTTTTTTTTCCTCATTTATCACTGCAGTTACTTCCCAATTTATTCAATCTCCAAGCTGTGGGAGCAAGTGGCTGCTTCTAATTTTAATGCTTCAGAAGCTGCAGTGTGCTGGCTCCAGTTTAGTTTTCCACGTGAGGTTAAGTGTAAGGTTATTGAAGTGTGGTCTGACAGGCACTGGGGGCAGTTGTGTGTGTTGGGCTCAGTGGGGCTGAAGGTGAGGGAGCTTTTGGCATTTGCAGTGCCAGGAATAGATCCTGGATCTGTCTGGTTGTGTCGGAGTTGTTCCCTGAATTCTGACAACCCCCAGTGCTGAAAGGCTTGATCATCCTCAGCAGCCCAGATCAATCTGTTGTGCTGCTGGGATGCCTTTGAAGTTGGATGTTTTGGAGTTGTGGCTTGGAACCCAGGTAGGAAAAGCAGATTTTTGTCAGGATCAGTGAATGTTTTCAGAGCTCCCCAGGCTGATCTGGACCTCTGGCCTGGTGTAGGAATGAGGGTTTAGGACTTGCTGCTGCTTCCACTCCCTGCCCTGGGCCTTCTGGAGGCAGCTTTTAGCTCACCTCTTGCACAGTTCTGTCTGCAGAACAATTTTTCTTCCTGTCTTTCGCTTTGTACATCCAATTAAAGCAAAATCTGCCCCACTTTCAGGACACGGGAGCTCCTGAAACCCATTCTGGGCCTTGCCTGGGTTGACTGCATCTGGTTTTTCAGTTTGGTTTGGTCTTAGGGAAGGCACAGCTGTAGTTCTACAATTCTTTCCTCTTGTAGGAAGTAGGTATTTCTGGGTTGGCTTTTCTTTGAAGTGACTCAAAACTTCTCAGTTTTGGATTTGTAGCTTGACAGACACTTGTTTTGAATAGGCACAGACCTACCTCGGAGACAGTTTTGCTGTCTTCAGGAGCCTTTCATTGGCTGCCTGAGCTCCTTAAATTTCCTTGTGTTTGCTCTTTCCTGCTGAGGGACAGGCAGGAGCTCAGCACTGGGCATTCCTCAGGGTGTGGGAGTATGGTGAAGTTTAGTCTGGTATGGAATTGGGTTGACAAATAAAACAGAATCCCAGACTGGTTTGGGTTGGGAGTGCCCTTAGAGCTCATCCAGTGCCACCCCCTGCCATGGGCAGGGATACCTGCCACCATCCCAAGGTGCCCCAACCTGGCCTTGGACACTCCCAGGGATCCAGGGGCAGCCACAGTTTCTCTGGGAATTCTATTCCAGAGCCTGCCCACCCTCCCAGGGAACAATTCCTTCCCAGTATCCCATCTACCCCTGCCCTCTCAGGTTAAAGCCATCACCCCACCTCCTGCCCCTGCATGCCCTTGTCACGCGTCCCAACAATCCTTTAATCATCACCCTCTTCATTTCACAACTTACCTTAATAAGTAATTTGGGGCCTAAAGCAGGGAGCATGAAACCACAGGGTGTAACTGATAGAGAATTGGTAACTTTTTCTCCTTTTTCAGCCAAGTTTTCCTCGCAGCCAGGGAGGAACCTGCATTTAGGTGGCCGCTCACGGATATATTGTATCTAACAGAACAAATGCTCAGTTCCAAGTGAGAACAGAGCTAAGGTGCAGCTCCAAGCGAGGCAATGTAACAGATTGTGTAATTTTGGGGTTGCTTGGTGTGGTTCCCTGCTGTCCCTGAGTGATGGCTCTGTCTCTTGCAGTGACTCCCCCTTGCCGGTGTCGTCGCGCGTGTGCTTTGTAAAGTTCCACGACCCTGACTCGGCCGTGGTGGCCCAGCACCTGACAAACACTGTGTTCGTTGACAGAGCCCTCATAGTCGTTCCCTATGCTGAAGGTTTGTAACTTGTTTGATGTTCTATGGGGCCACCCTTGGGTGGTGGTTGATTCCTGTCTAGTGCACAAAAATTAACAGTAGTCCGATGTCAAACGTGTCAGAGATTGCCATTCTGAAACCCTTGGTATATTGCCTTTGGCCCCTGGATTTGACCCCTTTGTTTACAGAGTGACACCGAGTCAAAGTGGAAAGTTTTGTGGGTCTTGAAGTGTAGAATAATAACATTTTAGGCAGAATTCTATGCAAATTTTGCTCTGTGTCAGCCTCAATGAGACACTTTCCCAAACAGCCAATATTTTAAGGACATTTTACCTTAATAATGGTTTGCTGATTTCACTCTCTTCATGAGAATGGTTTCTCCCTCCCTGAGAGTGCATGGGAGAGGAATTAACATTCCTTTGGGATATGCTGCCACTGCATTTATTTGGAAACAGCCCCAAAAAAGGCCCTCACTCTCCTTGTGGAGTCCAGTATACCAAGGGTTTGAATAATTACGGTTTAATTCAAAAGTGACAACTTCCAAGAGGTGCCACATGGGCACTGGTCCTAGTTTTTAATTCCAAGTTTTCTTGTTCATCCTTGATATATTTAATAGAATTTCACTAAATAATAAACTCTTCTCTCTGTTATTTGTGTGTGTGATTTTTGTAGTGGAGAAGGCAAATGCAAAGCCCTTCCAGATGACTGAAAAACAGTGGGTCCTCTGCAGCTACAGGGGATTCTAGCCATTAACTAAAGGCCAGCAAGCACTCAAGTCCCCAAGTGTTTTCCTGGTGTAACCACTTGTTAACTACATTTTCTCTTCTTCTTTTTATTTTTACATTTTAGGGTGTTACAGTAATTTGAAAGGCAATGAGCAGGGTTTTTGGAACTTACCTTAAAAGCAAAGTGCTGAGAAGACACCTCTTCTTACAGAAGTCTTATTAAACTCTTCTAGACTTGCTTTAGAAGTAACTGATTTCCATTGTACTTGTGCATTTCTTGATTTACTTCTGGGAAAGGTTGAATTTAATAAAATCTTGCAGATTAAGTCATACTACAGTGCTAAGTTTGGTACATGGCCTGGGTTCACACCTGTAATCTGTCATGCTGGAGCTGTCTCTTGAGGCCTGGGGAGCTGTCTTATCTTATCTTTGTGTTCCTTAAGCTTAAAAGATATGAAACTTAAACTTAAAAGATGTCCAGCTTAATTCCTGGAGTGTAGGAACATGCAGTGTGGCCTCTGACTGAGCCCTGCTGCTTCCTGAGGGTACAGACCCCCTTCTGCAATGGAGCTACTGCTCCTGCTGCCACTGCTTGAGAATAGCAGAGCTGAAAGGCTTCTTGTGCCTGTGTGGGTGTTAAACACAGCAACAGTCCAGTGAGGTTGTGCTGGAATATTCTCCAAGGCCCGTGGGAATAATGCCAGTGTTTAACTCTTCCTACAAGGATGAACCCACTTTTCTCTTTGTCAGTCTGGCTTTTGTCCACTGTGGATAAATCTGGCACACAGAGAAACCCACCCAGCAGCTTTGCTTCAGAAAATCAAATTATTAAAGTAGAACGTTTTCCTGGGCCTGTTAAGGAGTCACTCCTGGGCTGTACCTTGTGTTGTTTAACAGTTCAGAATTTAATGTCCTTGGCGCATCACTAGAGAGATGTTCGGCCAATAAAGTATTGCCCCTGGGTTGATAATCCCATGCTTGTGTCCCTGTGCTGGAGTACAGTTTTCCCTAAAAATTCAGCCTGACAGGGTCCTAATTCAACAAGAAGCAGCATTTCCCCAACCCACAGTGCCACTGCTGATGTGCTTAAAGCCAGGCGTGTGCTGAATGGGGCCCTTCTCTCTGATTTCTGCTGTGCTAATGAACCTGTGTGATTATTGCCTGTCACTAAAGCTAATGTTTATTATCTGTTTAGTGCAATAATTCCCCCCCTGTCCCAAGTTTTAGCTCACACAGACACTTTGGTGTTGGCTGTTGCTTTGTGTTATAGAACTATACACAAAGGCTACGGTAAGGTTTAGTATTTGTCATTTTCTCTGGGCTAATTCCTAGATTTGGAAGGATCTCTTAAGGTTAAAGATGGCTGGGGGGGGTGTTTAGGTTCTTTGGTTAATGTTTGTTTCTTTTGTCTGTTTCTTTTTCTTTCATTTCTACACATTCATGCAGTATTTCATGGTTCTAACAAAGCAGCAGTAAAAAAAGCTCTTGAAGCATGAAAATTAACTGGTGAGGGGCCTCATTGCTTTTTTTAAAATTGTAGTTTATTTAAATACTTTTTAAAGAAACAATTAGAGGATCAGATGCATGAATTTTTTTTTAATGGATGCAGATCTTCTATGAGGTGTCTCGAGCTAAGTCTGAGGATTTGTATTTAGATGCCAGAAATGTTGTAGTTGCACTAATTTGAAATGTTTAGCTGTAATTGATAAATATCCTCTTGAGACATAATTTTGCATGCCAAATGACCCCATAATCTCTCTGTAGGTATGTTGATATATTTATGCATTCCTGCCCTTTGCCTCCATGACCTTTTTCCCCTGTCCCTCCATAACTTTGGGTATCTAAAGTGCTGCCAGCTCAGTGCCACGAGCCAGATATCAGTGCTGTGTATTGTACATTTGTGTAGATTATCGGCACTTCTCAGTATAGGTGGGAGGAACCATTACCTTTATTTAACAGTGGTTTTTCTTTTTTGTTGTTGTGTTTTACAGTTCTTTTCCCTGGTTCAGCCTGAACTATATACCAGGCCCTGCTGAAAATACCACCCAACAGTTTTCTTCTGCAGCTTATCCAGTTTCTCTTAAGTGCCCTGTACATATTGTATGTTTTATGATGAGATGCAGTTTCTTAATATGTATTACAGAAACACTACTGGTATTTGCAAATATGTAGTAAAATTGTTTTATTGAACTCTCATTTTGGGGGCTTGGGCACATTAACAAATTAATCCATCTGTATAGGGCTTTTGCTGTTGGATAGAGTAAAACTCCCTCCACAATTGTTTGTAGTAGGGCCCTGAGCACTCCGTGTGCAGAGCAGGCAGTGGAATTACCCCTGGTCTTAGCTGGCTGCAAGACTTTGGGCCACAAGTCCCCTGTGCCACGGCAGGTGGCAGCAGCATTGTTGGTGCTCTGAGCTGGCACATATTGGAACAAATGCATTTTACTGCACAGGTAAGGAATGTGCCAGCATCCCTGTGTGTATCCCAGCCACAGACACACCCCCAGCCTTCCCGGAGAGCCGCAGGGACCGCATTCCATGTGACACGTCAGCAAAAGCCCTACCCAAAACACCCATCCCTTCTCTTTAAGTTTGCCAAAATTTGTATGGTAGGTGTAAAAGAAAACATAGTGAACTGTACCATATTATTAACCCCTAAATCCAACTTTTTTTGTCTTGTGTATCTTGATTTTTCTGTGTGCTTTGTAGTGAAGCAGCCGACACGAGTCGTTGTTCATAAAACAGCTTTTGAAAGTTGAGAGCACTCTCACCCCTGGAGAACCGACTGTGCTTGCTTACGTTTGGTTCATGACTTAAAAATCGAGTACAGGTGATGAAACCTTGGCAGTGTTAACAACAAAGTAGTGTGTATTGTGCTATTTTTTTGCTCTAGAAACTTAACCTTTTGTAGAGAAAAAGGAACAGTCAAATTGTCACCCATTGAAGTTTCATTCTGACAAAAAAAGTTAATGCTAAATATTAATAGCCATCAAGCTTTGTATTTTAGCCAACATAAGTACTTTCAACAAACTCAGGTGGTGTATCAGGGAGACTTTGCTGGGTGTATTTGTGTATTTGGTGCCTCTGGGCTGGGATGCTCTCTAATGCCAGGCTGTTTCCCTGCAGGAGTCATTCCTGATGAGACTAAGGCTTTGTCTCTCTTGGCACCAGCTAATGCCGTGGCAGGGCTGCTGCCCGGGGGTGGCCTGCTGCCCACTCCCAACCCTCTCTCTCAGGTAGGCTGGGCAAACTTTGCATGTGTTCTGCTGCATTCCCACTTAATTCCTGCTGTTTCTTTCAGGACCAATGTGCTCATGGCAATTCCTGGGGTATTTTATCAATCCAGATGGACTGGGACGGCTCTGATGTGAATCGGGGCACAACAGGGATAAGCTGTTAGATGGGATATCCTTATTCCCTATTCCCTTATTTCCTGGTGTCTCAGGGCCCTGTTTGTTTGTCCCTGCATCCCTCTCCCCCACTGTGCTTCACAGATGTGACAAGCAGTAGAGATCTCACAGATTTTAAACTCCTCAAGTCCAGGGAGCTGCCACTCTGTGAGATTGCCTTCATTAATCCTCCAGCTGAGGGGAAAACTGGAGCCTGGTTATGTGAACCCACAGGAATTCACGTGGAAGATGAACAGTGAGAATTGCACATTGTGGGACAAGTTGGAGTCACAGCTCAGCTCTTAGCAGGGCACAGAACCAAAGTGCAAGAGGCAAAGTAATCATAATAAAGCCTCATTAATTCTGCACTTCTCAAACCCACTTCAGCTCATGCTTAGCTGAAGGACCCCCTGGCCACGGAGCTGCTCAGGAGGGAAGAGCCTAAAATCAATCTTTGAGACCCAGAGGGAAGGTGTTGGAAGAACCAAATACAACCCAAAAGATTTCATGCACTAAAAACTAAAAACATACAAATTCTGGGAATGGTTGTTGAGCCACCTTTATTTCAGTTGTGTCTGGAGCCCAGGCTGCTCCCAGCCCCTGCGTGGTGGGATGTGTTTAACACATCCATTCCAGGGGAATGTGCTGCACAGTCAGGTTTTCAAGCACATCTTGGAAGTGTGCCTTGGGTTTGGGTGTCTGTCTGGGTCATCTCGCTTGGAATGACCCAAAATGAGCTGCTTTGGGGAGCTTCTGCTCTCCCGGTAACTTTTTAACCAATTTTGAGACATTTGCAGTGCTGCAATATTGTTAAATTGCCTTTTTAACTTAAACCATGGCCATCTCCAACCCTAAACTGAGTTAGAAATGAGGTGATTTCTTCAGAAACTAACAATGAATTTCCATTTTAGCACTGAAAAACAACTTGATTTTAAACTATCCCTTCAATTTGCTGCAATGCTTTATTCTTTCACCTTTATTTCCCCTGCCCATGGGCTGCAGAGGGAAATGCTGCTCTCACTGAGTGCTTTTTGTCACTGCCTGTGCCCTGACTGCTGTCTCTGTCACAGATTGGTGCTGTCCCTTTAGCTGCTTTAGGAGCTCCTGCTCTCGACCCTGCCCTTGCTGCTCTCGGGCTTCCTGGAGCAAACCTGAACTCCCAGGATTGCCTTCATTCCAAAATATCCTTCATTGTCCCCCCTCTTTCCTGCTTTAAGAGTGGTTTTCATTTGTATCAGTTCACAGCCACTGCCTGGAAATTCCAGGGATTGGTGTCTGCTTGGAAAAAGAAAAAATCCCCTTGAATATCAAATTAAACATTGGAAGGGGCCAAGGAATAATTTGGGGATAGCAATGAAATATTTCAAATATGTGTCATTATCAGGCCATGCACCTGCCTTGTTCTTCAGGTAAAAAGGAGTTTGACTTTTTAATTTTGTAGGTGTCAAAAAATGTGAGGAAACTTTATTAGGTTGTTAAAGCTGAATAAAAAAGGCTTTTAAGTACTAAGTAATAGAATATGGAGTATATTTATAGCAATAAAAAGATACCAGTATATTGAACATTATCTGTATTTATAAATAAAATATTTAAGAGGTAAGAACCAAATACTGTTTTACAGCAACAAAAAGTAGCAATAATTTAATATTTTAAATAATTATTTTAAATTTTAACAATTCAATAATTTAATGCATTGCTACTGCCATCATTTAATTTTTTTTTATGTATTCCATGTGGAAGAACAAGCAAATGATGGTGAAAATTAAATAACAAATGGGGAAAAAAAAAGAGTTTTAAAAGCAAGTTAGAAAAATGTAAATTTGGGGTGATGGAGGATTTTTGTGGATTAAATTAGCAGATTGTGACAAACATTTCAAAAATGAAACTTTGGGTTCATTATAAAGAAAATGAGTGAGGATTAAACATTTTCTTATTAATACCCCACTGGTGCAGGAAGTGACTGATCATGGTAATACCTGGATTCTCCTGAGAGCTGTAGAACAGATTTTCTCCTGGAATTTTGAGATGTTTCTAAGTTGTCCTTGAGGCCTTCAGTGGACAGACAGCTTAGAGAGAGCTCTGTTCTCTTGCAGGAGCAGAAATAACCTGTGCACAGAGTTATTAATATGTAATTATAGATACAAACACATCCCAGAGGGGTATTTTTATCCCTTTGTGTTTTTACCCACTGGTATTTTTATCCATTTAAGTTTTTATTCCTGATTCTCTCCAGGGCAGGGCTGGGTTTGGCTGCTGTGGGAATCCCCCAGAGTGGGGTGCTCCCACCCTCCCAGCAGCCCCAGTCACACCAGCCCAGGGTGGCCTTTCCTCTTTGCTGGGGGGGTTCTGGGCTGGTTTTCCAGCTGGGAGGGGACATTGCCAGGAAGGTTCTCTTGAGCTCACACCTCTCCCAGCCTGGTTTTAACTTTGTTTTTCCCTCACAGTCTCTCGCAGCAGATCAGCTCCTAAAACTGATGAGCACAGTGGATCCAAAGTAAGCACCAGCATTCCCAAACACTCCTGTTCACTGCTGGGGAGTATCCCTGGGGGTTCAGTGCCCAATCCCTGTCCTGCTGGAGCTGATGCCAGCTTGGAAGGGCCTTGGAGCACCCTGGGTTAGGGAGGGTTCCCTGCCCATGGCAGGGGGTGGGATGAGATGGGCTTTAATGTCCTTCCAAACCCAAACCATTCCAGGATTCCCTGATCCTGTGGGCTGGCTCAGTCTGACAGTGCACATCTGTGTCCCTTGGATTCCTCAGTCCTGAATTTCTGGAATTTTGTGTTGACCAGGTTGAACCACGTGGCTGCAGGTCTTGTGTCCCCCAGTCTGAAATCAGATACCTCCAGTAAAGAAATAGAAGAGGCCATGAAGAGAGTCCGAGAAGCACAGTCCTTAATTTCTGCTGCTATAGAGCCAGGTAATTCCAGCCTGGAATGAGCCATTCCAGCCAGGATGGAGCTTGGACACAGCACATGGTGAAAGCTGGTGGTCTGCAGGGTGCTGCCTTACTGCCTGTGGGTCTGTAAGGAGTCCATTCATTAGGTTTTTAATCCTCCTGCAGCGGATGCTCCGCGTGTCCTGCAGAAATGGGCTGGAATTAATCCGTTGTTTCTCCCAAAATTCCCTAATTTGAAGGCTGCAAAGCACCCAAGCTTCCCTGAGGGAAGTTCCTGCTGCTGTCTCAGATTCCAAGGGAACATGGATTTCCTGGCCCCAACACTTGGCACCCTGCTGATGCTTCTCAGGGGTGCTTTCCTTTATCTTCATTCCTAATCTGGGCAAGTTTGGAAATAATTCTGCTTTTGGAGCTTCTTTCAGCAGGTTGGATTTTAGAACAAGCTCCAGCAGCTCTCCCACAAATGTCAGAGCCACCAAATCTGAGAGGCAGAAACTTGAGCACTGAAAACACAGAATTTTCAGTGCAACACAGAGCTCCTGTTCCTGTGCTTGCTTTGCTTGAGGCTCTTTTGTGGGAAGTTCAAAACAATCACTTGAGAGCTTCTTCAGCCCCTCACAAAATGGCAGGTTCTGGGATTTTCACGGGATTTCCCATAGCCCTGCAGCCATCAGCTTTTCACTGACTTAAATGAAGATTTTTTTCTGAGTTTTGACTTCTCCAGTTTTGCATGAAACTGTTATTTTATGTCACAAACTTGTCCCTGTCCTCTGTTGGTTCTTTTTGTCTTCTTGTGAAGAAAATGACAGATGGACCAGCCTTGATGTCAAGTGGCAAAATAAATCAGGCTGATTTATATCTATTACATGAAGCTCCAGGTCCTTTCCTTTAGAAAATCCTTTGGAATACTAAGAAAACATTAAGATTCATTCTGCTTTTCCCTTTTCAGACAAAAAAGATGAAAAACGAAGACATTCGAGGTCGAGGTCGCGCTCGAGGAGGAGGAGGACACCTTCCTCATCCAGACACAGGTGACTGAGCAATTCCTGAGAAACCTCCCACAGCTGGAACAGTTCCTGCAGAAACCATTCTTGGAAGGGACAGGGAGGGACACTTGGGTTTGACTCAGTGCTCCAGAGATTTATGGACATTCTGGTGTCAGCAGAGCTCCTGTGCAGGACAAGGGGAGCAGGGAGAGCTGCGGGTGGAGGCTTTTGTGGGGTTTCTGGGGTTTCCTTCTCCCTGAGCAGCTGGGCTGGGAGCACCTCCCAGTGTCCTTTCCCTGACTCCCCTGTCGGCGTGTCCCTGGCAGACGCTCCAGGAGCAGATCGAGGAGAAGGTCCCATTCCAAATCCAGAAGCAGGAGGCGATCCAAAAGTCCGAGGAGAAGGAGATCTCATTCCAGAGAGAGGAGCAGGAGGTCTCGGAGCACGTCCAAAACCAGGTACTGGCTGCAGGGAATCCAGTCCTGAGCAGGGCAGGGTTTGTCCCCTGTGCTGGCACTGCTGGGCCCCTCCAGGGCTGTGTCCAGCTCTGGGCATCACTCCAGGGAGGACATGGAGGGGCTGGAGTGTGTCCAAGGAAGGAAACGGAGCTCCTTGGGGGGCTCAGCCTGGGGGGTCACCCCTGTCCTTCCCAGCTCTGCGTTCCTGTCCCTGTACAGAACATTAGGAAGTGCTGTTGGATGGTTTGAAAGTGGCTTAAACTCAATCTCTCTTCTACTAAAAGGGATAAAAAGAAGGAAGAGAAAGAAAAGAAACGTTCTAAAACTCCCCCCAAAAGCTACAGCACAACCAGAAGATCCAGAAGCACAAGCAGGTACAGAAATGGGATTTTCCTTGCTCTCTGTTCCCAGCAGGATTTTGATCCACTTTAATATTAAACAGGAAAAAAGGGAATGTTCTTGTGATGGAGCAGCTGCTCTGTGGAAGGTGTCCCTGCCCATGGCACGGGGTGGGAGGAGCTGGGCTTTGAGGTCCCTTCCAGCCCAAACGATGCCTGGATCCCATTGGATCATGATTCCAGTGTGGATGTATCCTGGTGCAGGCACAGCAGCACCTGTACCACCTGTGTCTGTTACTTCATTTTCCTGCAGTGTTTGAGGCAAATTCTTTGGGCTTAGAACAATTCCTCCTTGCTCTGTGTCAGAGTTTGATGGTCCGAGGTCACTGCCAAACTCTTCCTGATTTAGGGAATAAATCCAGGCAAAAATGTTTCATTTTTTTAAAAAAACCTTCCAAATTTAACTTGCAGTTGTAACAACTCTTCAGCACGCTGTGAGCAGGGCTGGGTTTGGAGTTAGGGATGCATTTGTAGCTTTAAAAACATAAACCCTGGTTTGCAAAGCTGCTGTGTCTCCCTGCAGAGAACGGCGGCGCAGGCGGAGCCGGAGCGGGACACGGTCCCCGAAAAAGCCCAGGTCTCCCAAACGGAAAATGTCCAGATCCCCGTCTCCCAGAAGGTCAGGGAAACACTTGGCTGGAAAAAATGGTGTCTGGGTGGGAAATTCCCAGACTCTGACCTGCAGGGAAGCTCCCAGGGGAATCTGTTCTGGGGAGATCTCTGCTGGATTTACGGAGCTGCTCTGGGGTTGGCTGGGAGCTCCAAGGGTCAGGTGTTCCTGGGGTGGTTGGAGCAGGACAGGGCACAGTTCCCAGTCCCTTTGGCTCTGCACAGTGGGAATAAACTGATTTTGGGTGGCCTGGATGTTTGGGACCGTGTCCCAGGATGGGGAGCTCGAGGTGCTCCTCTGTAAAACACTGGAGCATCGCTGTTCTTACTGTCCAGGATTTGGGCTCCATGATCCCTGTGGGGCCCTTCAGCTCAGGAGATTGGGCTGTTCTGTTTGCCACAGCATTTCTCAGCCTTGGCTTTGTGGTGTTGTGCTTGAGCCAGAGCTAAAAAACTGGGATTTGGGGTATTTCCAGAAAGCAGAGGCTGTTCCCTGCTTGCACTCTGCCATTTTCCTGTGGGATTGTTGCGGGCTGTGGGTAACGCTCTGGACACAGTTCCAGCCATGGAATGGGGTGGTGGTGATGGGCTTCATCCTCTGCCTGCTGAACCTCACAGGCATAAAAAGGAAAAGAAGAAGGACAAAGACAAGGAGAGGAGCAGAGACGAGAGGGAGCGGTCGACAAGCAAGAAAAAGAAGAGCAAAGACAAGGAGAAGGATCGCGACCGGAAATCCGAGAGCGACAAGGATGTGAAAGTATGTTCCTTAAACCCCTGGAGCTGCTCCCAGCCCTGCCCCATGTCCCCCCGGCCCGGCCCCCAGGGAGGTGCTAACGTGTCCCTTTCCCTGGCAAAGCAGGTCACAAGGGACTACGACGAGGAGGAACAGGGCTACGACAGCGAGAANTTTTCCTGTGGGATTGTTGCGGGCTGTGGGTAACGCTCTGGACACAGTTCCAGCCATGGAATGGGGTGGTGGTGATGGGCTTCATCCTCTGCCTGCTGAACCTCACAGGCATAAAAAGGAAAAGAAGAAGGACAAAGACAAGGAGAGGAGCAGAGACGAGAGGGAGCGGTCGACAAGCAAGAAAAAGAAGAGCAAAGACAAGGAGAAGGATCGCGACCGGAAATCCGAGAGCGACAAGGATGTGAAAGTATGTTCCTTAAACCCCTGGAGCTGCTCCCAGCCCTGCCCCATGTCCCCCCTGGCCCGGCCCCCAGGGAGGTGCTAACGTGTCCCTTTCCCTGGCAAAGCAGGTCACAAGGGACTACGACGAGGAGGAACAGGGCTACGACAGCGAGAAGGAGAAGAAGGAGGAGAAGAAGGTGGCGGATGCTCCCTCCCCCAAAGGGAAGGAGCCCGGAGCCGAGAAGGGCAGCGGGGATCCGGGCAGGGAGTCCAAGGTGAACGGGGACGACCACCACGAGGAGGACATGGACATGAGCGACTGAGCCCGCCCACAGCCCCTCCAGTGTGATCCTTTATGCTGTACTNGGGAATGCCCTGGGAGTGTGGCACAACCCCCCTGTCCTGCAGGCACCGAGGGGCTGCCGGGGGCCTCCCAGACACTCCGGAGTCGGCCTTGGATCACACCAGCTCTTTGTGCTCTTGGCTTTAGTTCTGGTTTTAAGCCACGTGCTGGGCTTGGTTGGGTTTGGTTTCCCAGTGAGTTTTGGTTGGCTTTGCCCAGGGTTCAGTGCCCCGACCTTCCTGAGGGCTCTCTCTCCACCGTGTCCGTTCAGCTCCGTCCGGGGCGAGCTGGAACGGGCTGGCCTCGGGAAGGGGAGTCCTGCCCATGCCCAGTGAGGGAGGTTGGGGGAGCAGCTTCACCCAGGGCTGGGGGCTCAGGAGCTCACCCACTGCAGCAGGGAGTGCATTTTAAAATGACCTTGGTCTGTTTTTAAAGCAAGTCCATTGATAATGTACTTTTTACTTGATCTCAAGTTGTACAAACAGATGAATTTGTGTTCCTGTCCCGGCCGTTCCCTCCCTCCCGCACTCGGTGATCCCATGGTATTTGCAGAGTAGTTACCCAAAGCTGTTCCTTAGTTCCAGCAGCTCCAGAGCTTTTACTTTTGTGCAGGTAAAGAGACAAAAGTAGCCGACAGTCTGTGCCATGTCGATGTACAGTTTCGGAAAATGTTTTACAAAACTTTGATAATAAAACCCTGAAACTTCAACTCCTCTTCCTAGAAAACTCCTGGGTTTTATTTCCACTGCTGGACGCACCAAACTTTACCTCGTTCCTTCCAGGGGACGTTGTCCCATCTCCCTGATACAGTGAAGAAGGAATTATTTTACTTTTGAGGGGAAAATGGGTTAAAATGGGGATGTGGAGGTTTATGGGAGTGCTGGTGGATGAAAAGCAAAGGACAGCTCCGAGGAGAGCTCGGAGCCCAAAGGGGCTCCAGGAGAGCTGGAGAGACAGGACACAGGGAATGGCTTCCCAGTGCCAGAGGGCAGGGATAGGAGCCCGGCAGGGATCAGTTGGAACAACCTCAGGGCCACAGCTGCAGTTGTGGAAATCTTTGTTTTAGCTGGGAGTGGTTGAAGCCCTTCCTGGAAGTTTTCCTACCCCTTTAGAAACAGGAGATTTGAAATCAGCAAATCTGTGCCTAGGGAGGGAGGCCCTGCTCACTCTCTGAGCTCAGGGGCTGATGCTGGGGGCAGGAGAGCAAGGCTCAGTTTAAAAGCCAAAAACCCCAACCCCATCCCTCCAAACCCTCCCAAAAAAGCCCCCCAGCCTCCCTCAAAAAAACCCAAACCCAGAAGAACTCATAAGCCCCAAACTATCTCCCTCAGAGCCAAAAGCAAACACCAAACCAAAGACTCCCTCAAACCCCCAACCTTCTGCAAGGCCGAAGCCTCTGGGGACATCCCAGGCTTTGCTCTCCGTTCCCCCAGAGCCATCCCCTCCTGTAATCCCACTCCTGGAGGGAGAAGGGGAAAGCTCTGGAAGAACTGGACACAGCTGAGGCTCCTTTTCCCCCCTCCCTCCCGGGCAGCTGTTCCCAAAAGCTCCCCCAGCTCCGGGTGAGGCCGGGAGCTGCTCCCCACGTCCTTTCCCCATAAAACCTGGGATTCACGGAGGGCCGAGAAGAGGCTGTAATGAAAATGCAGGATTTTATTTAAAAAATGACCAAGAAAATGCCCTTGCAGAACGCAGCAGCAGGAGCTCGTTCCCTCCCCTCCCATCCCGCTCCGGACGCGCGGCCACAGCGGAGCCGAGTCCCGGGAAGCGCCGGGAGAGGGGAGGGAAGCCTGGATTGCACAGGTGGAGCAGTTTCCGAATCCAACAGCATAGTTTGGTCTTTATTCTAACAAATGATACAACCCAAAGTGACTATGAGTGAAGGGAAGAGAAAAACTGGGAGCAGACGGCAGGAAAACGCGGGAGAGGTGACTCGTTTTCCATGGGAGTTACAAACTGTCAGGAAAAGAAAAGTGAAACTGCAGCATTACAGGAATTGGTTAATCCGGATTAAATAACGCAGTTCTCCTGGCAGGAATTACAACTCAGGAGCAGAGACAGTAAAATAACAGAGGGTTGCTGGGAATATCAACGGAATAGGGTGGGATTCCAGCACAAACACATCCGGGAGTGACAAACGGATCCAACGCAGGAACCGGGAATTGCAGTGGTGGGGGTGCAGTGGCCGGACAGCAGCTCCGGGAGAGGAAAACCAGGGAGTTCCCTTTGCCACGGGACAGAGCAGGAGTTTGGAAGACCAGAGGACCAGTTTGGTTCAGAAACAACCCACGGGATCCTTCCGCAGCGAGGGCGGAATTGGGTTGAGCAAAATTCCTGGTTGTCTTTTAAGAGCCATAAAAAAACCTCAGGAAAAAAGATGTGGTGGGAGGGGAGCCCCCAGCCCGGGCAGCCCCGACCCCCAGGAGCAGCGGGATGTGATTCCCACCCAGCCTGTGCCAGCTCCCTTCTCCTCCTGCCCTGGACACCAACTCCCAGCTGGGGTGTCCGGAGGCTGCTCCTGGTGCCCCCGACATTCCCAGGCCACAGGGATGAGCTCGAGCTGCCGCACAGACACGATCCACAGATCTGTGTTCGCTCCCAGCAACCAAACCTGCCTGGAACACCTGGCCTGGCCTTTGGGAAAATGGGAAAACCCGAGGTGAGGCTCTGCTGGGTCAATCCTGCTCGGAAAAGGCATTTCCCAGAGCCAGGGGAGCGGGGAGGGACCCTGTGCCCACACACGGCTGGGGCTGGGAACACCCCGGAGACACATCCGGGCCCACACACGCTCCCCGTGTCCATGCAACACAACCC
This sequence comes from Oreocharis arfaki, assembly GCA_013398015.1. Classification (NCBI taxonomy): domain Eukaryota; kingdom Metazoa; phylum Chordata; class Aves; order Passeriformes; family Paramythiidae; genus Oreocharis; species Oreocharis arfaki. The sequence goes on along the minus strand of VZRR01008472.1, from coordinate 17,966 downwards.
AGTGACAAGAACAGGCTTTAGTGGAGAAAACATGGATAAAAACATGGATGGCAACGTGGGCAGTCCCTCGGGATCCACCCAGGGATCACCCAAAGCTCAGCCCAGCATCCACTGAGGATTCCTGCAGTGCATCCCTCGGGAACCCTGCCCAGGCGTCCCCACCTGTGAGAACTCCTCACTCGGAATGTTCAGATACCTCAGAAGGAGGGAGAAGTACCGAGAGCAGCTCCAGGAGCCCACGAGGCTGCCCTGGGATCTGGGGGACAAGCCAGGGAATTCCCATCCCTCACTTCCACGAGAAGGGCAGGAGCAGCCAGGATTCCCTGGGATAAACCAGAACAAGGACAGTTCCAAACCTGTGCCCACATTCCAACACAGAAGGAGCCTTGGGAGCAGCTCAGTGCCACCCTTCCTGCAATCCCTGCAGCTGTCCCAGGGAGCAGCCGGGGCCTGGGGGCTTCAAATCCCCCGGTTCTGCAGCCAGAGGCCACGAGAACCACAGGAAACACTTCCAGGACCTGCCCTGGGCTCAGGGCAGACACCCCACGGCCACCAGCCCCCAGCAGGGGCTGTTCCAGAGGGGATGGAGCCACGGGAGCCTCAGTCCCACGGGAGGCTGCACAAAACCCTTTTTGTTTTCCAGTTCCAAGCCCAGGATCCATCCTGGGATCCAGCAGTGGCTGCGCTGCCCAGGCCCCACAGCCCCAGCAACACTTCCATGGAGCCAGGGATGAATTTGGGATAACCAAAAATGCAAAGAAACACAAATCCATGGACCCTCCCTGTACCACTGAGGAAAGAGATTTCTGACATTCACCTTGGGGAGAAACTTCCCGCCTCCACTGGAATTCCCAAGGAATGGGGTGCCCTGTGTGGCACCAGCTCTGGCTCCACAGCAGGCACACAAAACATCCTGAAGGGACCCCTGGGAGGAACAAGGGACAGCAGGGAGGGAGGGGACAGAGCCCTGCGCTGCCCCACGGGCACCCAGGCTCCAGCTCAGCCCCATGGACATTCCCAGTCTGTCCCAGAGGATCCCACCTGGCTCCCAGGAGCAGCACAAACGGGGTCAGTCCATCCCAGAGGTGTGAAACACGGCAGGAATTCATCATTACTTGGGAGCACAAGTTCCATCATTCCCAGTGGGTGCCCCACACCTGCCCTGACACGGCACTGCAGGGGTCATTTCCCTTTGCTTGTTTTCCCTAAAGTTTGATTTTGGATTTAAGTTTGAATTAACAACAAAGCTGCACTGCTCCCCTGTCCCAGTGCTCCCATTCCCACGTGCCCCAGAGCTTCCCTATCCCAGTGTTTCCCCATTCCCACACGTCCCAGTGCTCCCAGGTTCACAGAGGTGCTGGGAAAGGACCAACCCCACCCTCCCAACCCAGTGTACCTGGACTTTGCTGACAGTGACTCCCTGGGCCTCCTCCACGTCCTTCCCCAGAGCAGCCTCTTTGGGATGGATCAGAGATTCCAGCAGTTTGGAATCCCTGCTCTCAGGTGTGCCTGACACCTTGCCCTGTGCTGAGCCCCTCCCTTGTCCCTCGTGCTCAGCACAGCTGTTCCCTCCACTGAGCATCAGTGATCCTCTTCATTATAAACTTTGATCCTTAACTCTATGGAATTCCAGAAAAAGTTTTACCTACAGTGCACAAAGAATATAATTTGGAAAATATTTACATTTTTGTACAACGACACCACAGCACTTGAATCTAAATTTCTTCATACAAACAAATAGCACCATCAGCCTTTTGCACAAATCCTGCCTACCAAAGCCCACAAAGGTGGATCATTGTCAGATGAGGAGACTGGAACCACTGGGAATGGGAATAAGCTCGAGGAGCTGGAGTACTGAAACATCCATGAAGGAGGGTTGGACAAGATGAGCTTTAAGGTCCCTCCCACCCCAAACCAGTCTGGGACTCTCTGTGATTAAAATGAGAAGAGGCAGGAAATGACTGTGGAAACATCCCAGGGAAAGCTCCCGTGAGCACCACGATGACCCCGAGTGCAGGGAAAGCTCCTCCTGCAGGAAGGGGGAATGCCTGAGCTTTTCCCAGTGCCTCTGTGCATCCCAGCTGTCCAGGCTGCTGAGGGCACACACAAACTGACCTGGTGGTGCTCGGCCTTCCTGGGACACCTCTCCCAAGTGAGGGTGAGATAAAGGATTAACAAGTGACATTCCTGGCCAGGCAGCCCTGGAGCACTCCCCAAAACCACAGGGAGCCAGGCAGGGAGCAGAGAGCAGCGAGGGAAGCGGGAATGAAGGGATCAGGCAGGGACAGCACCAGGCTGGGCCGGTGCTCCGGAGGTGCCTCGTTCCCTGCAGGGCACAGCTGGCCCTGCCCCGGGCTGCAGGAGGAAATCCAAGTGTCAGTGGTGCCCGTTTGGTTCATTCATCTACAGCCAAGGCATTCCTTCGGGATACCTTCCAACATTCCGTGGCTGAGCTGGGAGCTCAGGGAACAGGGAGCACGGCAAGGACCGGGGGGCTCACCCCCAGCCCCGGGCCCAGCTCGGTGCCAAGGTCCAGCAGCGTCTCGTGGATCACCACAAGTGTAAAAAAATTTAAAAACCAGCAGCTCCTCCCAGCTGGGGGTGGCAGCTCCTGGGCCAGGACTGGCTGTGCCAAAGGGAATGGCAGCAGGAGGCTCTGGGAAGCGGGAGCTGGAGGGGCTGGATGCCCAGGAGGGGCTGGATGCCCAGGAGGGGCTGGATGCCCAGTGCAGCGCCAGCACATCCGCGCTGCTGCTCGTTCCCTTTGCTGCGGGGGCTCACGGAGTTCATCCCTTCCTGCGCCCCACGGCTCTACTCTACTGTGGGGGCAGCCACTCCCTTTCCCTGGGATGCCCGTGGGGATGTTCCCCAGGAACCTTCCGGCGCCCTTAGAGGTCCGGGAAGCGGCTGGGATCCTCCTTGTAGTCGTCGGGAATGGTGAAGATGGAGCCATCGAACTCGTCGTAACGGAACTCCTGGAACGTCACAGTGGCCGTGATGGTGGGGAACACCGGGATGTCTGCAGGGACAGGGCACAGTGAGGGGCAAGGAAAAGCCAGGAGTGGCACCACTCCCCACCCCTGGAAGGGTCCAAGGCCACGCTGGACAGGGCTTGGAGTAACCTGGGATAGTGGGAGGTGTCCCTGCCCACGGCAGGGGTGGGATGGGAAGGATTTTGAGGTCATTCCCAACCCAAACTGCTCCGGGGTGGAATGGGATGAAATTCGAGGTCCCTCCCAACCCAAACTGCTCCGGGATGCTGTGAAGATATGGCAGAGGAGGAGCACGGCCTGTCCAGGACTGTCAGGTTCACACAGCTCCCTGCAATTCCAGAAATCCTGTATCCCTTAGGAAAGGGGCTCCTGCTCTTGGGAAGCTTGTGCTGGGATCATCTATGCCATGCATAAGTTGATTTTATATATTTCCATCTGTTACAAGTGCAACAGTTTTGTATTTTTCACTGAAAAGAAATCTATCACCAGTAATCCTTGAGGAAAAGGAAACACAGGAATGTTAGAAAATACTCCACATCTGAGATCCTCCTCCAAGGCAGGAATAATCCAGCACATCCCACTGCCCTTGGAGCGAGGCCCCAGCCCTTCTGTGCTCCTGAAATCTCCAGCAACACATTCCCAGGTGAGAGTTCTTTCCCAAAACTCAAAAAGGAATATTGCAGGAGTAAGTCCACATGTTTAGATGTGGACTGGATATTAGGGAAAAATTCTCATGGGAAGGGCTGCCCAGCCCTGGCACAGCTGCCCAGGGCAGGAGGGAGTCCCCATCCCTGGAGGGATTTAAAAGCTGTGTGGATGTGGCACTTGGGGACACGGGTCAGTGCTGGGGAATGGCTGGACTTGTCCAACCCCAAATTCTGGATATTTAAAGCCCCAGGACGCGCTGTGTGCTCTTACCTAATTTGACAGGAAAGCCTGGTGGAAGCTTCATCTGAACAAATTCTCTAAGTTTGTTAAAGTGCTTGAAGGGTGCAATGACTTCTAAGACATTCAACAACCTGCAAAGGAGAGCAGAGCCCGTGACAGATCCTCCTGCCACACCCTGTCCCTCTGGAACAGGAAAACATGATCCCAAGGGCCCCGGGGACAGAGGAGGTGACATCATTCCCCTTCTCCATCCCCAGGGCTTCAGGGTCACCCCACATCCAGCTCCCAGCGATCCAGAACTACAACAAACCAACATCAGGACAGCAATTCCTTGTCCTCATTTCCCACAGGACATGAGGGATGAGGTACCACCCCCCTTCTCCACGGACATGAGGAACTGACCTGGCTTTGCACTGCTTTAGGGGGACACAATTTTGTGCTAAAACTTGTTCTGGGGAAAACCATTTCAGAATTCTGCGGGAGCAGTTACTGATAACCCTGCCCAAAGCTCTGCTCTTATCGACCCAGGTAAGGGCTTGGCTCCTCCCCCAGCCACAGCAGCTCCCAGCTTCCCAATTCAAGGGATTCCTTGCTCAACAGCCTGACTGCACTCCCAGCTCCCACTCCTGGGGATCTGGAGGACTCTGCAGTCCACGAACACGTTAAAACATTCCCTACAGGAGTAACACCCACAGCCAGGAGCTTGGACTCACGATTCAATTCCTAAGGGGAATTCCTGGCTCATTGCTATCGTGGCTTTGAAGGTTTTCTTGCTCTCCTTGCAGACCAGCTCCCTGCCCAGGTGAGGAGCTCTGTGAAGGAGAAGGAGAGGCAAAGTCAGTGTTTCCCAGGGAAACCCTGGGTTTAGAGGAAGGAGAACTTGGGTTGGAAAACATCAGGGAAGAATCCCTACTTTCAAAGGATTTGCTTTATTGTAACGCTGTGCCGAGTAAAGATAAAAAAACCTCTTAATTTAGATCACTCTGAGTTCTGCTAAACGAGGAGACAAGACAAAACCAGGAAAATTACTCCAAGAAAATCTTCCAACAATTCCTCATAAAAACGGTGTTAATAAACGCTACAGGAAATGTTTATTAACCACTACCCAGAAATGCCCATGGCAGGGGGTGGAACTGGATGGGCTTTAAGGTCCCTTCCAATCCAAAGCATTCCAGGATTCCCTGCCTGTAGCTGAGGCACTGCCACTGTTCCCACACACAGGAATCCCTTCCCAGCCCTCTGGAGAACAAACACGGACACCAAACCCAGCGTTCCTCCCTCCCTCCCTCCCCACAAAACCACACACGAGCAGCACCCACCACGTGGAGAAGACAGAAAGCCCCACCAAACCCCCCCCCAGCCCCATCCCAGGAATCCAGAGGTGTCCCTGGGATCCCTGTCAGATGCAGCAGCACTCACTTGCCACTCTCAGCAGAGATGTACTCCTCCCAGGAGATGGTGTTGGGGGACGGCGGCGTCAGCGACTGCCGGCGCACGGGCTGCGGGACAGACACAGCTCAGCTCCCGGTGCCTCCCGTCCCCCCTCATCCTGGCATTCCCACCTGGAACTGCCCCTCAGCTCCAGCAACAGCCACAAAGCCTGCCCTGCTTATCCCAGCTCCTGCTCTCAGCCCCCACTGAGGTGTTTGGCCTCCAAGGGCACCTTCTGTAGGATTGAGCTGTGCTGCTCCACCATAATGAGTTAATTCAGGGGTCTGAGTGCCAAGGCAGCAGCTCCAGCTCACACAGAAATAAATTAATCACTTTAAAAGCTCTGTGTGTGTTCCCAGCTGAAGCCTGGCTCCTTCTGAAGAGCTCTTGATCTCCTGGTGCTAATCACAGGCTTCCTCCCATTTTAATGAAGCTCAAAGGAACACGATTGCCTTTCTGGCTTCCCTTTCATTCCCAACAATCAACACTGGGTCTAAAAGAATTCGAAGTGATTTGCCACAGTCAAACCCCTCATCTCTTCTAAGAGACAAATTAAGGCTGAATACCCAGTATAACCACAGAAATCCCTCCCTGTGTGCACTAATCAGGGTAATTCATTAATGCATCACCACAATTATACTTGTGGGTCATGTTTATTGTTTTTGAATTACGCCAATCAGAAGAAAATGAAAACATTATCTATGTATTTTGCACGATGTGCAAAAGATGATTCTCCCACATCCCGGGAAGAGTTTATCAATTTTACCTCGAAATTTTGCTCCATGAGGTTGCCCCCTTTGCTCAGGCTCTCCATGATCGCTTTATTCCGAAGGATGTCCTCCTCACTGAGATGTTCCCTTCTTTTCCTGGATTCCAATACAAGTCCATTCACCAAGTAGAAATCTGCCAGAAAGTTTCCTACTCTCTCCTGCACGAAAGGAATTGGGACATTAATGACTCACAGAAGATAAAATAAAAACATTTCGATCCTCGCGTATCCGATAACGGCAATGAGGGAATTTGGGGACTGAGCTGGAATTCCCCCAGCCCCCCACATGGGCTCGCAGTGGGCAAGCCCAGAACTCCAGCAGGAACAGGTACTCCTTATCAAGGGAAGCTTTAAGACAGAGATTGTTTAAGAATTTGAGTGAAATCTCTTTCCAGAGCACTCCTATCCCTGCCTTTGTCCGACAGGAATGCAGAGAATCCTTCCTGCACTCCCTGGAATCAACCAGCAGAGATCAGAGCCCCCTGCAATAAAGTCATTTCCAGTACAGTCTGTCCTCTCCCCCTGCCCAACAGCTACAGAATCTTTCTTCCTAGTTTTTCCTTCTGAAGGCAGCCCAGCAGAGAGATTCCACGTGGAATGAACTTGTGACAACTGGGGATACAGGGAGAGGGATTCTTCCTTTGTCCTGAGCACCTTATCCTTTCAGAATCCTGGATTGGTTTGGGTTGGGAGGGACATTAAAGTTCACCCAGTGCCACCCCTGCCATGGGCAGGGACACCTCCCACTGTCCCAGGCTGCTCCAAGCCCCGTCCAGCCTGGCCTTGGGCACTGCCAGGGATCCAGGGGCAGCCACAGCTGCTCTGGGAAATCTGTTCCAGCGCTTCTTCCAGTGCCTTTCCCTCCTCCCAGCCCAGCACCAGGCTCTGAGCTTCCCTCCCACTCACAGTTTTGTCCTCCCTGAAGAGCCACCCCGTCTGGGCCCGTGTGAACGTGATGGATTTGGTGGACAAGGTGGCAGAGTAAATGTCACTGCTCATCAAAATGTCAACCTCCTCTTCTGTCTCCATCTCAGATTCCTGGAAGAAAAATCCCAAAATACTCAGCAGAACTTACAAACAACGATTACTTCTGCTAAAAATACACAAATAAATACAAATCCATAAGCCTTGTCCTTTGGATCTTTTCCCAGAAGCAGCATTTCCTGAATTTTCAAACGGTTTTATAAAACCTCTGGCCAAATGGTTTCCAAACAGTTTAATCTTGAATATTAATGTGAATAAAGCATCCCAATGGGATTTATCCAGCAGATCAGCAGCCACACCCTTTCCAGAGGCAATAATCCATCTGCTTAAGTGATTGGGGGATAAAGCTGTAATTAAAGACTTGACTAATTACAGGGGGTCCAGGGAGTCACGTTGTTATCAGCTGAACTGGCCACGGAGTGACTAAAAGGATGCAAAGCAGTGGCAACAGGTCTGAAAACCCACCTGAGGACACCTTAAATCAAACCCAGTGGAAAGATTAAAAGCAGCACATCATAACTTAAACCACATCCTTCCAATCTATTCCCATTCCAACTTCTCCTCAACCAGAAATCCGGATTCAAAGCTGGTTTTCCTCACAAAATTCGACGTCACCTTCACAGCTCAAGCCGTAACAACTGAGGAAAAAATTCTTTGGTTTGCAGTTCTTTGGGTCTTTCTGAGGCAAATTTTGTTTAATACATTCCCAAAAAAGCCTGGGATGTGCCCTACCCCCTCCCCCAGAGCTTTACCTCGTGGTGTATTCGCTGGTAAACTTTTTGCTCGTTGTCTAAAACTACAAAAGATTCGGAGGGTGCGGCGTCACCGTTAAAAATGAAGCTTAAATCCCCTCGTTGGCACTTCATGTCAGTAAAGTCTATCAGAGTTGTGTCCAGCCTGTGAAAACAAACCCACATTTCACAAAAATGACCCATCAGCACAGCAGGAAATTCAGCTTTCAAGCTGGAAAGTGAATTTTTTTTACTGGTAAACAATCACATAGAGGGCTGAGTTTTCATAGGATTTTGTAAGTGAAGCCTGGACGCAGAAATCAGAAAAAAAAATGCTAAAAAGGTAAAGTTTTCTTCAGAAAATTGTACTTAATGCTGCCAGCATGAGGAAGGGAGAGAATTTATTCAATGTTATACACTGAGAAACAACTCCTCAGTACTGTCCTACACAGCCCCTGACTTGAGTAACAATACTGGGACATGACCCAAATTCTGAGGAGGACTAAGAAACAAACTCTTTTTTAAAAAATTTGACTTAGTTTCATTGCTATTTCTATTTCTCTCCCTCACCAACACAAAGGAAATGCTCCTGCAGACCTGAATAACTGGAAGAAGATGGATCCAAGCCCATGGATCTCTGTAGCAATTCATATCCAGTATTGCCAGAGCATTTATTTCTCTTAAAAAGGTGGTTAAAGAACCTGAACTGGGTGACTTCTTCAGCTCTAAGTGGTGAGGGATTAAAACTCCTCATAGATTTGCCTCTGATTTTAATGAAAAACCTGCATTTATCTACCTGCCCTCAGTTCAGGCCTCATACAGGCAGAGCACTCAGAAACGAGAAGGAAAGTAACAGCCCCAGACTCAAATTTCACCTAAAAATTCACTTTACACCCCCAAGCTACACCTTTAATAGAACAAAACTTTCTACAGGTTGAATCTCCAGGATCGTATCTTTGCCTCTTCGTTTTAAACTTTGGCCCCTAAAGAAAATGCCAGAAAATACATTTGATTCCAAACTAAAGCAGTTGAAGAGCTGAGCTTGAAGAGACTCTTGAAACCCCCTACTGAGTTTGTGAATTTGTCACATTAAACACTTTAAAGAAAGAAATTGTATCACCTTTTTTTTTTTTTAAACTACAGACTGGAGCAGCAACATTTCTCCACAAAATACTGGAATTTATTTGCAATTGTGTTATAAATATCCAATCCCTGTTTTTCACTGGCATGTCTGGTAGATAAAGCCTTATCCAGCTGAACTGCTCTTGCTCTATATTTAAGTTAAATTCAGCTCAAAGGAGATAATCACAGAGCCCGAAATTCCAAGCCACAGTGCCGTGTCATGGATGTGCCCAGACTCCTCAGGGATTCTGTCAGGCCCACTGGGATCCAGCTTTTCCCTGGCACACGGGTATTTGGGTACAAAAGCAGCACTCACCTGATATTTATACCTTGTTTGTGTATTTTACACGCATCAGAAGGCAGAATTCGGGAAAGTAAAGGCACTAAAGGAGGGAGAGAAAAGGCAATCAGGACACTGAGATCTCTCTGCAAAGTATTCCCATTAAAACCACTCCATCAGTTTGATTCTGGATGTGTTTTAATGCAAATACAGCATTTTCCATCATCATCTCAATCAAACACGAGCAACACCAGGGGCATTTCTATTTCATAAAGCTGATTTGTAACTGCACACACTGCTTCCAATATCAGATGGAATTGTTATCTCCATCACAGGTAAACCATTTATAAATTCTAATAATTCTGGCTGCTCACAGTTTGAGTTCTGGGATTTGACAGATATTGCACCACCTGAAAGCCTGGCTCCAATTAAAGCAGAAAAAATGGTCCAAAGCATTAAGGTTGGACTAAGCCTTTACTAAAGCACATGAAATCATGGAAACTCAGACTAGTTTGGGTTGGGAAGGACCTTAAGGATCATCCCATTCCACCCCCTGCCATGGGCAGGGACATCTTCCATGGACCAGGCTCTTAAAGCAAACAGCTCCTTCCCCCCCTTCCTGAGTCACTGGATGACAGAAGAGAATTCAGCCCCAAAAGTCAATAAGCAAAAATAAATCTGGGAGAAGTTGCGTGTTCTTTCCTCAGGACTCAGATCCTGAGCACTGGATTGTGAATGTTCCAGCACAAACCAGGGGAGAACAAGTGTGCTGCAGGCTGATTGCATTATCTCCCTGGGGAAGGGACATGGAATCACTCACCCCAACTTTGAAAATCCCAGTGAAGCTCTAGATAGAAGTCACCTAGCTGAGAAGAAAAGAAGAATGTATTAACAAGCTTTTTAGGCTAAATAACTGTAAAATTTGCTGCAAGACAGGCAGAAGTTGTTTGCCAAACAAAGAAAAGTTTCTCTCATGGTGTACTTGAACTTATACTGAACTTGCTTTAGCTGCAGCAGAATCAATAATGATAAAATGATGTAACTCATGTGAACTCACATTTTTAAACATTTTTCAATAATAATTCAACTATCAAGCCCTGGATTGCAAAAGATTTATTGTAAACATGTGTTTAAAAACACCTATGGAGCTCTCTGCTTGCTTTGATTGATCCCATCCAACCCCACGGAATTAGAATTAATTATACCATAATTAATGAGTCAAGTTTCAGGCAGGAGTATTGCAAATTTCCACTGGCCTTGTGGAAATGTGCTGAAGCCATCAGGTCCCACCTCCTGTGCTTCCAGAGCACGTGTCAGCCAGAGCCAACCCCACCACCAGGGTGCTCAGGGATCACCAACACGGCTCAGCTTTCAGGGCAACAATTTAATTAACTTGTGATAAATAACTGGGCTTCTACAAATTGCTGTCCCCAAACTGAGCAATATTTCACTGTGCCCCAGGGGAACTGGCTGCTGGGGAATGAAACCAAAAATCTCCTCCATCACTGAGCAAGTGTGATCTGGGGACTGAACAGCCCAGGAAACTATTAATTGATATAAGATTTAAGAAAGCCTCAATAATCTAATGAAATAGAGATTCTTTAACTCTGAGATTGCAAAGATGACAAGCAGGTCTGTCTTATACAAGCCTTTTATTTGAATTTCTAGAAGCTGAAAGGAAGCATTATCTTAAAATAAATACAATTCTGTGACCTCTTAAAACAGAGCCAAGATTGCTTTTAAGAGCAAAAGGTTGGTAAAAACATGGAAAAAACTTCCTGACAGTTTTCCAGAGTGTCCATACTCAGAACACAAGTCACTGCTTTCCACCCCATCTGTTTCTGTCAGCACAACTCACCTCTTTCAGGGCTTTTAATAACCGAGGTCGCTTCTCTTCAACACTTTCCCTGGACTGCTGCTTGAGCTTCCTCAGGAGTGCTGAAACTGCACAGGAATTAATCCATGAACTCTGTTTGTTTGGTAATCACAGGTGAGTGTCATATTTGAGGTCTTAAACCCAACAATGCAATGGAACATTTCATCAGACCTCTGAGAAACTAATCCCAGTTACAGGAACTGCACATTAACCTACTCTGATCACCCCAGGAAGAAAAGCCTCAATAATTGTTCGTAAAATAAACTACATAATCACGTCAGGAGGGTTTTTATACAGGTATTAGTAAATATGTGGATACAAATATATGGCACTGAGTATGAGTGACATCTACTCCACTGAGAAAATCAGTAGTGAGGAGCTGACATGAGAATGTTGTTGGTAGATTATAAATCAGTGCATGAAAATATTAATAATACATTTATATATATAACACATAGTGAGTTTTCTGCTATAGGAATGCACCACCACACAAGGCAGAAACCAATACTATTAACATCCACCAGTGAGTAGCAGCAGTAGAATAATTTCCCTTTGCTACTCCATGCCTGAGGTAAATAAACAATATTTGAATAATATATAACAAATTACATTTCCCCGCTGGCCTGTTGAGATGCAGCCTTAAAGCCACATCCCATTGGCAACGGATACACAAACAAACCTGTGACCACAGGGAGCAGCTCCAAGGAGATGATCCCACTGAGCTAAAATCCATTTGGATCCTGTCACTCCCATTCCAAACCCAGAGCTTTCCCAATCCCTTCAGTCTGAGCAGAGTTAACAGTTTGCTTATGTAACCCAGTGCAACTTCTTATCACGGAAATGGATGTGCCTGATCATGTCTAGATAGAAAATGTTCAGCTGATTAAGAGAAACCCTTCAGAGAGCTGAAAGAGGGCTGTGGGAAAATAACACAGCTTGAGAGCTTTGCCTTCCCGTTCTGAATGAGCCCCAGTTTGGGATTAATTGGCAAATTTGGATGAATGAAGAGGTGCTTACTCATCTGTCTGTCTCCATAGCTGATGGCTTCGGCCAGAGGGCTCCATCCCTGAGCGTTTTTCACCTTTACTGGAGCATTATGGGCTAAAAGCAGGTGGGCACATTCTGGGACAAAATTACAACAAAATATCCAGTTATTTTACAGCAAGCATCAGGGATGCAGCAGGATCTGTCAGAATAAAACTCTACTACAGCAATTTGTATCAGAGGTATTGCAGAGATTATCAAAACACATATCTGGATTCTGACTCACTCTAACAAACAAAGACATTTACACAAGCACTCCCAGCACTTCCCTGTTCAATATTAGCACTAAAAACCATTGGTGATCAGCCACCAATTACATAACACTGAACACTTGTCCCTCCTGCTACGTGGATTTTGCTTTTTATAACATTTCTGCATGTCAGATACACACACCACTATGGAACAAGGATATTTATATTTAATGTGTGACATCAGCTCACTCTGCTTCACACACAAACCCACACACCAAGAGATACCTCAGGGCCTTCATCCCTCCCCGAGGGGTGAATGGACCACGGGGACACGGATTTGGGGCAACTCCCAAGTCCCTCAGGTGTATGGGAGGCAGAGCAGGCTGAGGCACCAACACATCCCTGTGTGCCAGAACAACCTGGGGAATCTGGGATTTAAAGAGGGCAAACAGGCAGCTCTGTTCCAGGAAGCAGGTGTGTAACCAACTGTACCACAGAGCTGCACTTGCACATTCACGCAGGAATGAAAAAATTAAGGAGGCAAGGAGGGTTCCAGTGTTTCCATGTGCTCCTTGGAAATGGTTCTTCAGTTTCCAACCACAGCAAAACCTCAGCACATGTCACTGAAGCCGCCCTGAGCTGTCTGGAGGTGATGGATTTGGGCCCAGCTGGAGCTGGAGCTGGAGGAACGACTCATCACCAAGACAGGGACTTCCTGGGTTATTTTCCTACCACAGGTGCCACAGGAAACTGCACTGGTCATTCCAGATGCAGCAGCCGTGAGTCAGTGGCAGGCTCAGAGGCTGGGGAGGAAGAGATACTTCCTTGCTGAATAAACTGTCTCCTGTGGGAATAAACAAAGGCCCTGACTAACCCAGCCACGACACCGAGGGATTTTTATGGTTCCTTAAACACAGGGCCTGGGATAAGAACATCACTCTGCAGGGAGCAGGAAAATAAGCTTGGAATTACCAGCCAGATTCCATTTCCAGTTCAATGAACAGGCTGGGAGAGCTGGGGGTGCTCACCTGGAGAGGAGGGAGCTCCAGGAAGCTCAGAGCCCCTTGCAGGGCCTAAAGGGGCTCCAGGAGAGCTGGAGAGGGACCGGGGACAAGGAGTGACAGGAAAGGGGAAATGGCTTCCCACTGCCAGAGGGCGGGGATGGATGGGATATTGGGAATGAACCTCAGATTTCTTTTCCCACTCTCCCCCTCCAAGTCCATGTGGCATCTTCTTCCCAGAAAACCTCACTAGCTTGAAACATAAGATCACATTCAGGAAAATGGAAAAAAATCCCTTTCTCCTCTTGCCCCCAAATCTACAGGATCACTGAAGAGGAAACAAAACAAATGGTTCCACCCACCTTTATGTCCCAACATCACAGCAAGATGTAAAGGAGTGTTTCCTAAAATAAACCATACAAATAAAAGAGATTAGATTAGAGTTACCAGAATCCATTGCAATCCCTCCCTTAGGAAATTCCAGTTCCTGCTCTAACCCAGGAACACACCAACAGCCACCAGAGGAGTGACACTTTCCTAAGCAACCATGTGGATTATAATTGTCAGAATAAAGATATTGAGACACATTTCACGGGCTAAGAGAAGGGTTTTAATGATATCTTGGAACTCACTCCAGGCAAAGAGGTCCAGTTGTGTCTCTGAGAAAGACACAACCCAAACCCCACTGCTCCCCACAGGCTGAAAGGTCTGATACCCTGCACAGCCTGACATATCTGGGTTAAAAGCTACTCACAGATACGATACTGATTAAAAATTTAACAGCCTGTTTTATTAATTTTTCAAAGACTGAGTACTCATTTTTTACAACTACAGTACTGGGTATATTGAGAAGGAACAGCACCTTCACTACAAAGCTGCCTTTCGGTTGTTTCCAAAGAAAGCGTTGGAGATGATCAGCAGCCTCTCAAACCTGTCCCCGTTTTCCTCGTGACACAGGTGGTATTTGTGTTGTTAAATATTCACTGTGAGGCACCCAGAGCTGTTTTTCCTGGATTAATGCTGCTCCCAGGCTCATTACACACTTTATTTACGGAGCTTAAGGATGCAAAGTTCTTCCATTTAACTGTATTTTGCACATTTAAACACTTTCTTAGAGCAGTCGAGAGAAAAAATGCTGCAAAGCAAATTTCTTGTGCAATTCTAACACACGCACTTGGCTGAGAGCTGTTTTCTAACTCCCATTTTGTCAGCAGGAAGAACCTGCTCCGTGCAGAGGATGTGCTGCACATCTGGGAGAGGCTGCTACAGAAATGCCAGCACCCTGCAGCATCATGGAATTTCGGATGGAGATGGGAACTCTGCCCTGCTTGCCCAAGAGGGGTTGAAAGGGCTGTTCAGTGTGTCCTGCATTTCATCCTTGCAGGACACTGGCAGCATCCCAGGCAGCCACATCCCAGCTCTTTATACACTAACCCAGCTAAACTCCTGCTTCTATTAATAGCTGCTCCAACATCTGGGAGCCAGCACAGCACTGGGAATCCTGGATGCTGCCAGGCTCTGGTAGGGGATGGAAATAACCTTCCTGAGGAGCACGTTTGAGAGGGAGCCGCACCGCGTGCTCAGGAAATGCAAATTCAGTGATCCAGGGGGAAATACTTCCATAGAATCACGGAATCACAGGATCGGTGAGGTTGGAAAGGCCCTCCAGGATCACCGAGTCCACGCTGTGCCCGATGCCCACCTTGTCCCAAACCCAGAGCTCTGAGTGCCACCTCCAGCCCTTCCTGGGACACCTCCAGGGATGGGCACTCCAAACCTCCCTGGGCAGCCCCTGCCAAGGCCTGAGCACCCTTTCCATGGGGAAATTCCTGCTGATCTCCACCCTGCCCCTCCCCTGGCCCAGCCTGAGGCCGTTCCCTCTCCTCCTGTCCCTGCTCCCTGGCAGCAGAGCCCGACCCCCCTGGCTGCCCCCTCCTGTCAGGGAGTTGTGCAGAGCCACAGGGTCCCCCTGAGCCTCCTTTGCTCCAGGCTGAGCCCCTTTCCCAGCTCCCTCAGCCTCTCCTGGGGCTCCAGCCCCTTCCCAGCTCCGTTCCCTTCCCTGGACACGCTCCAGCTCCTCAATGTCTTTGTTGGAGTGAGGGGCCCAGAACTGAACCCAATATTTGAGGCGAGGCCTCACCAGTGCCCAGCACAGCTGCAGCCCCTTGTCCCAAGAAATCAATACTACAGCAGCTCCTGGAATCCTGCCCGTGCACATCCAGGCGGGCAAACAAGGCCTGCTGGCACAAAAACACACCTCAAACACAGCACCTGTCCCCACACACGTGTGGCCTTTCACCTCTGCTGAGGCACCTGCATAGCTACAGGGAGCCAGCTGTTTTCCAGCAGTAATTCAGCAAGAGGATTCATCTGTTCCAGGATTTAAGCTCTTAAATGCATGTTATAATAAAACTATAAATCATCTACTAGGTGTAGCTACAGGCTTCTCCCAGGAAACTCATTGTTTGGGAATAATGACACTGGCCTTCCTCTGGGCAGTGATTTGGAGGTTAATTTAGGGAGCTGGGCAGACACTCAATTAACACTCAATTGCTTTTAGCAGAACAGCAGGAGTCTCCCATTCCATGGGATTTGGCTTTCCTGCACTGAAACAAGACTAAAACAGGCCTGGATTATTAACAGTAAGGTCTCTCTCCCCTCTGTCCAATCCTCATCACATCCCAGGATTCCTCTGCCTTATTTCTGAGCAAATCATCAGCTGGAGTGTCCCCCAAATAATTCCCAGTTCCAGTGTGTAATACAAGCGACAGATGGAATCAGGCAGGAAGAAAACAACAACAAGGAAATGTTACTCAGGCCTTTGGAATGCCTAGCCATCAAGAGGTTTGTTGTGGGGCTTTTTTGAACAGTTCAAGCAAAAACTTGGAGGGAGACGATGAGTCAGAGATCTCCAAAGCGTCCCAACTCTAAACAGAACTGGGAAAGCAGAGAGGAATTAAATGGAGATTTATATAGGATATATATGGATTAAAATAGGATGGAATCAATGTTTGTGATACACACTGAGGGTGACAGAGCAGCAAAGAGGGACCAGGAAGTGCCTTCAAGTAAAGATCTGGAGTTGCTGCTGCTGCCGAGTTGCTTGAAGAGGAACTGGAGGAGGAAGAGGGAGAAGCAGCAGCAGGAATAGACCAAGTGGGAAAAATCCTCCCCAAGTCTCCTGCTTTCATTCTAGCAGGATTTGCTGGAATGGAGGTGGCAGGATAAACAGATCTGTAGCTGGATTTGGAACACTGCCCTCAGGAAAGCGCTGTGCCAGTTGTAGGGAACACTCCTGCCCATGCTGGCTGGGAGCTGAGCCCTGTGTTACCCTGCATCCCTCAGCTGCCTTCCAGTGCCCAATGCCACCACAGACACAGCTGTAATTCCCAATTCCATCACTCCTGCCATCGTGCCAGTCCCAGAGACCCTCTACCTTCGTGTCCCTTTTGAATTTACAGACTACAATTAAGCACAGCCAACCTCCTTATCAGAAACACAACACAAGCGCCCCCTTTATCGCAACTTCTCAGACACCACACACGTGGAACTTGGAATTCTCCACCAGAAACGGATCACGTTACTCTTGAAACAGGTTTTAAAAACAGATTAAAACTAACCACGAAGGTCAAGCTGATCCCCCAGGCTAATTTATTTGTTAACAGTATAAAACATTCTCCAAATAAAGTGTTTTTTAAAGGCCTGGCGAGACATTCAATATTTACACATTTCAGAGCAGTACAAGGATCAGATTCCACCCCTGCCACTGACACTGCTGTGGACAGAGCATTTGCAGAGGAGCAGCTGTGAACAACTCTCTCAAAACCCAGAACCACAGCATTTAAAAAGAAAGGGAAAAAAAGGTTTGGTTTTTCTAGCCTGGGGAAATATCAAAGACTGCTCTGCCAACAGCCAAAGGAACCGCTCATCATCCCCCAAAGCAAACAGGTGACATCTCAGACACCTTAAAAAGAACGAATCTTTTAAATGCAGTGAGGTCTTGGACACAGAGCAACACCTGGGCAGAGGCAGCTCTGCCAACACAGGGTGGTACTGGAGCTGATACTGCCCATTCACATTACAAAAATCATAGAACTACAGAATGGTTTGGGTTGGAATGGACCTTTAAGTCCATCCCATCCCACCGCTGCCATGGGCAAGGACACCTTCCACTGCCCCAGGCTGCTCCAAGCCCCAATGTCCAACCTGGCCTTGGGCACTGCCAGGGATCCAGGGGCAGCCACAGCTACTCTGGGCACCCTGTGCCAGGGCCTGCCCACCCTCATAGGGAACAGTTCCTTCCCAATATCTCATCTAGCTCTGTCTTCTGTCAGCGGAAGCCATCCCCCTTGTCCAGTCACTCCACTCCTTGTCCTAAGTCCTTCCTAAAGGGGCTTCACGCACCCTCACGAAACTCCCTTGTAAAATTCCCACGAGTTCCCTATTTCCCGGCTCCACATCCGCACCTCCCGCCCCGGCGGGACGCGGCCCCGAGCCCCGGATCCCCCGGTGTGTCCCGCTCACCGTGACTGTCCTTCTGGGCGATGCCCTGGGTGCGGATGAGCGCCGAGAGCCGCCGCACGTCCCCCTTGAACACGCACTCGTGCACGGGGAAGGGGCCGCGCTCGGGCCCGGCGGGGGCGGCCCGGGCCGGCG
>VZRR01008471.1:0-76851 GCA_013398015.1 Oreocharis arfaki | reverse complement strand
GCTGCCACCCCCTGCAGCAGCCACCTGCGATCCCTTCTCACCATCACTACCTTACTTTGAGTGCCATCCAACTGCTTTCAGCAAAAAAAGAGCCAAAAACAGCTGTGAAAGACCCTTCTTGGCTTTGGTCACCCATGTTGGAGAACAAAGCAAGTTCTGAGGGGAGCTGCGGCCCGCAGCAGCGTTCCTGGTTGGGGATGAATTTCTGCCATGAAGGAGCCAACAAGGAAGAGAGTGTACTGACTTTTTGAAAATCTCGCTAAGACAAAGCTTCTCTCATGATGGAGATATGCACATCATAGCTGAAGTTTTCCCAGAGTGCTGAGAAACAGAGATAGCTTTAAAGTTTACTTCCACATCCCACTTGCCCCATTCCCAGCATGGCCTAGGTCCAGGGTTTTGACTGAAGTGGTCTTAATATTTAGCTAATTTAAATGCTACTTAGATTAATTTGATGAATAAAACATGGTAGGGATTTGTTAGCAAGTTTCTACTATTGCTTTATGTCAACAGGTCGATTTTCTACAACACGATCCAAGGGACAGCAGCACATTCTGTTTCCAGTTGAACAAGGTGCACTTTTGGTAATAGTAAACCTTAGAGTTGATAATACATTGCACAACTGCATAAAAAATAGAAGAGCAATTTTACATTTTTCAGATCTAGCACATCTTGGGCACTGACCACCAAGAAGAAGGGTAGGTTGTCCTGAGCCCATCTGCTTCACGGGGTTTGCTCTGAGTTTTATATACAGACAAAGACAACGTGCCTTGTCTCTGCCTCTTTTTCCCTACTGCGATCGATCCAGTTATTCTGCCTGTACAGAGGAATTAAACCATTCCCCTCGTGTCTGACTGTGTATTGACTTTTTTGTTTTTACTGAGCTCCGTGCAGTCAGTGAGGCTCCACAGAGGCAAAGCAGATGCAAAAATTGGTCAGACAGCTCATGGCTCCCCTCAGGGCTCCCGCCAGCGCCTCGCCTGGATACGAGTGTCCCGGGCTGGGGCGGGCGAAGCCGAGAGGGGTCAGGTGAAGCTGTGATGGAGCGGGTGAAGCCATGAGGGGACTGGACAAGTCGAGAGGGGTCAGGTGAAGCTGTGATGGAGCGGGTGAAGCCGTGAGGGGACTGGACAAGCCCAGAGGGGTCAGGTGAAGCTGTGATGGAGCGGGTGAAGCCGTGAGGGGACTGGACAAGCCCAGAGAGGTCGGGTGAAGCCGTGATGGAGCGGGTGAAGCCGTGACGGGACTGGAGAAGCTGTGCTGAGGCAGTCGAAGCCATGAAGGGGCGGGGGAAGCCGTGACGGGACGGGCGGAGCCGGTCTGGGGCGGTCCCTGGGGTGTCTGAAGCCGTGAAGAGGCGGCTCCGCTCCGCCTCTTCCTGCGGCAGCCGCACAGTGGCAGCCATGGCGCCTCGCGGGGAGGCCGCGCTCCTCGTGCTGCTCCTCGTCCTGCCGCCGGCGAGCGCGGGGCTGAGCGGCTACTTCGGCACCAAGTCCCGCTACGAGGAGGTGAACCCGCACCTGGTGCGCGACCCGCTGTCGCTGGGTCCCGGGGCGGGCGGGTCGCTGCCCGCCTCCTGCGCTCCGCTGCAGCTCCGCGCCGTGCTCCGGCACGGCACCCGCTACCCCACAGCCGGGCAGGTCCGCCGGCTGGGCGAGCTGCACGCCCGGCTGCTCCGCCGGCCCGCAGGGGCCGCCGCTTGCCCTGCCGCCGCCGCCCTGGCCGCCTGGCACATGTGGTACGAGGAGAGCCTGGACGGGCGGCTGGCGCCGCAGGGCCGGCGCGACATGGAGCAGCTGGCCCAGCGCATGGCCGCCCGCTTCCCCGCGCTCTTCGCCGCCCGCCGCCGCCTGGCGCTGGCCAGCAGCTCCAAGCACCGCTGCCTGCAGAGCGGGGCGGCCTTCCGACGGGGGCTCGGGCCGACCCTCGACTTCGGCGGCGACGGTGAGTGCGCGACATCCACCCCTTCCCTGGGGGAGCCCTGGGCTGTCCCTGAGGGCTTGGGGGAGTCCCAGCTCTCCCAAGATGATGGGCGGCTCCCGTGCCCTTCCTGCGGGAGCGCCCGGTGCTCTCTGGGAGGCTGGGGGAGGCCCACACCCTACCTGGGAGATTCGCGTTCCTTCCCCGCAGGTCCTGCGCTCTCCGTGCGGGAGCTTCGTGATCTCCCCGAGGGACTGGGAGACTCTCACACCTTCCCTGAGAAAGCCCTCTCTGTTTCCTCAGGGGCTGCAGAAGCCGAATGGCCATCCAAAGGGTGTTCCACACCCTCCCTGAGGGACTCCTGTGTCCTCCCTGAGGGAGCTCCGTGCCCTCCTGATTTGGTGGGGGTGTCCCCCCTACCCACTTTGAGGGCATCCTGTCTCTCCTTGAGGAGTGCTCCTGGAGGGGCTCCCGGGAGACCCATGCCCTGACTAAGGGACTCCTGTGTCTTCCCTGAGGGACTGGGGCAGCCCTCGGCCTTCCCTGAGGGATTCACAGCTCTCTTAAAGGGGGTGGGGGGTGCCTCACACCCTCCCTGAGGGATTCCTGTGCCCTCAAAGAGGGGCTGTCAGAGTCCTGTGCCCACTCTGAGGGAGCTCTGTTCCTCCCCTGAGGGACTCCTGTGCCCTCTCTTAGAGGCTGGGGGAGCCTCGATCCATCCCTGAGGGGACCCCATGATCTCCTCAAGGGGCTGGGGGACTCCTGTGCCCTTCATGAGTGGCTGGGAGAGTCCCACACCTCCTGATGCTCCCAGAGAGGCTGGCGGTGTCCACTCCTCTTCCTGTGGCTGAGAGAAGCCATGAAAGCAGTCCCACATCCCCCGTGCCCAGGCTGAGGGGGACCCTGCACCCTGTGTCCCCTCTGTGGGGACACAGCTGTGGTGGGCAGACTGTCCCTTGGAGAGTGCCGTGGTGGCCACATGCTGGTACCCCTGGGGATGGCAGTGCTCCCCCTGATGCCCACGTTTGCTTTCAGAGGTGGAGGTTGAAGTTAACGACTCCCTGATGCGGTTCTTTGATCACTGTGCCAAGTTTGTAGCCCTGGTGGAGGAGAATGATGCAGCCATGTGCCAGGTGAATGCCTTCAAAGAGGGGCCCGAGATGAAGAAGGTCCTGGAGAAGGTCGCCAGTGCCTTGTGTTTGCCAGTGGAGGAGCTAAACGCAGGTAAGGAGTTCCTGCTGCTGGTGGCTTTGGCTCCGGGTTTGGCCAAGAACAACTTCCAAGATGTGTGGTTATGCAGAGTAGGTAATTTAAAGTGGCTGTGGATTGGAGATGCAGTCTCTAATTAAGTGTGTGAGACTGTAAGTCTGTGTGGGTGTTGCAGCAATGAATGATTGTTGGTTAGTGGTCAGAAGAAAAAGATGTTTGAAAGCATCTTTCCTGTAGATGAAATCAGCTTTGCCTGGTTTTGGAGGGATTTGAGTGTTTTAATTTTGCTTTATGGAGCAGATGTAGCTGTTGTGGAACCTGTTAACAACTCAAGCACATAAATGACCTGAGGAAAAGCAGCCCTGTGTGTCTGTGTTGTAACTCACCTGTCCAGAACAGAAGTGCTAGGTTTCCCTGTGTGGTCAAGTGGTACGGAAACCGCCCCCCCCCAAAATAAGTGTTGCTCTTGGGATTGCAGCTTTAGGGATGTGCTGGAAACAAAGTTCAGCGTGACACTGCTCATACTCAGCTGCTGATGTGGAGGGGGAGTTGCCCAAGACCTCACACCTTCCCTGTGTTGACTCTTCCGTCCTGTGTGGCTGCACCAACAGCTGGCACCTATAACATATCAGGAGAGGCAGCATTTAATGTGAAATGCTCTTGCTTTCCCCCTGTAATGATGTAATGTGAAGAGCTTGCAGCCCAAAACTTGGATTTTGCGTAATACTTCTGTTGAACTGCATATTTTTGGTGCTTGGCCTTTGTCCTGCCAATTATCTGTTGGATTTCATTGTTTGCATTGCTGAACAGTCATTGCAGTTCATTTTAGAGGTAAATTGAGGGGAAGTTGCTGCTTGGGTAGCAGTGGTTTATCTCTTGCTTGTTTGTTGGATTTATTGCAGATCTTGTTCAAGTGGCTTTTCTCACCTGCTCATATGAGCTGGCTATAAAAAATGTGACCTCCCCATGGTGTTCACTCTTCAGTGAAGAAGATGCCAAGGTAGGTGGGGCTTGGAGCAGCCTGGTCTGGTAGAAAGTGTCCCTGCCTGTGGCAGGGGGTTTGGAATGAGATGATCTTAAATGGCCTTCCCACCCAAATCATTCTATAATGTGTATTTTTCACACAATAGAATCTCGTGATAAAATTCACTCCAGGGTACCTCAGATGAGGTCTTCTAGGGACTGAGTCTTCTGAGACTCTCTTTGGTTTTGGGGACTATCAGATCTCTAAACCAAATGAATGCATGTTAACAAAACCCAGTAGAACCCAGATAATGAGACAAATGTTTGTTCCTCTTCTTTCAAATTTGTTTGATGTAACTTTTGATGTTCAGTAAGGCTCCCCTGAGGCTCTTAAGGAAATTTGCACCCCTGGGAAAAGAGGAGACCTTTGCATAGGCAGGTGTTTGGCTGCAGGGTGGGCATTTAGGAATAAATGGTCTCCTCTCTAAGACGATCAGCGTCACCATGGGCTTCTGCTGAGACCTGCCCTGTTCAGTGTTGTTATAAATAACTCAGCAGGGAGGTGGGAAAGGACTTTGGTGCCAGGAATTGTCAGGAAAGGAACAAAGAACAAGGAGAGCACTCTGTGCTCTTGCGTAATTCCGAGGCCCAGTTCTGTCTGAGATGTGTGCATGTCTCTGGAATGTGGAAACAGACAAGCTGAGGTAAAGGTGTGGGATGGATTCTTTGGGAAGAATTATGAGCCGAAAGCGAGATCAGAAGTGCTAAAAAAGCAGTGGATAATGGTTGTCTTGTGATGTGCAGCACCTCACCTGACTGTGAGTGTAGCCAGATGCTGAAATTGGTGGCTCTTTGGTCTGATCTGTTGTCTGGCTTTATGCTGAAGTGGTTTTGACTGGAGCCTTGATGTTTGGGGTTGTTTTTGTGTCATTGCTCCAGGCTGTGGGCTCTTTGTTTTCCCTTGGTGCAATAATAAAAACCTGTGAGCTCTGACTTTAGGTGCTGGAATACCTGAATGATCTGAAGCAATACTGGAAGAGAGGCTACGGCTATGACATCAACAGTCGCTCCAGCTGCATTTTATTCCAAGATATCTTCCAGCACTTGGACAAGGCAGTGGAAGAGAGCAAAAGGTAAATCGAAAGGCTTCAGTGCTTTGGGTATGAGCTTTCTGTGGTCAACCCTGAGCTGGATTTCATGTGAATAGGAGTTCAGTACTTAGCTTCCAAACCTGGCAATAGTAGGAGAGCTGGAGCTGGAATTTTAACAGCAAGAATACAATTTTCACTGGAGCAGTATTACTTTGAAGAGTATATTTCCTTACTTTCATTGATGCTTTTATGCTCAGCTAAAGTATTTCCATCTTTTAACTTGCTGATCCACACAGGCCTTCAGGGGACAGCCAGCTGCTGTCTGATAGTGGTGTTTTCTTTCTGCACAGTTTAAGAGGAGACATTGAGTTAAAACAATGAGCTTTTTTTTGTTTTAAATGTCCTTGTTAAATGGGTTTTTTTTGCTTAAATGTTTATTTGCAGCCTGTGCCCATTTTCTGTATGTAAACTGAACAATTACAAATTCATGTTAATAATCATGAATTAATACCTTAGCAGATTAGTATGGAAATATTTTATAAAAGTACAGGATATCAAGGATAGGGCCATAAGATTGTGTAATGGAAGGAGACTGATCAGTTTCCTTCCCTTTCAGTGTCATTTCCTCTTTGAGCAGTGACAGCCTTTCAATCCTTACATTACATGCACTAGTTGCAGCTGTGTGTCTCAACTGCATGTAAAACATCCCTGTCGGTTTAGTAATAACAATTAAAACACCCCGAAAGCTGTAGTTGTAAGAAAGAGGTACAGATGGAGATTTCTGATTTATTTGGAGCTGAATCAATAGTTGCTAAATTGAGAGGTGGGAAGAGCAAGAGTCTGAGGCAGAGCTCCCAAGGACCGTGGTAGCTTGGTGTCTTTCAGCCTTGTCCGTGGAAGTTCATTTGCAGTCCCTGGGGCTCTCGTGTTGTTTTGCCATCACAGAGGGAAGCAGGCAGTGAGTGTAAAGGATCAGGATCCTTAATCGTGCAAAATTCAAGCTGGGTATGAGCAGTCTTCAGGATGGGCATCATCCTCAACAGGAACTGGAGAGCTGAGGTGGCAGAGTGCCACAGGAATGTGTTACTCCCTTCCACGACAGAAGGTGGCAGTCGTAAAGCACTGGTAACCTAGGAGTAAGCTGGGTTGGGTAACCTGGAGAGAATGTGGGAATCTACCTGGGCCGCTGACTTGGAACAGCTTGTCTGCCTTGGAATCTAGGGAGCAGAGGTGCAGCTAATCCTGTTTCATCTAGGGAGAGAGATTAATCTCTTTCATCTGTGCAGAGAGACATCCTGTGGTAGTGTGAGAGAACAAATGAAAAAAAAGAAAACATGCAAATAAAAAGATATGCCAGTCTCTTTTTGTGGTGATGGTCAACTTCAAGGCAACAGGTTAAATATTTATGCTGCATTTTCAGAAAATGAACTTTTGTGATGATAAAATGTCTTTCAGTGGAATGTTGTTTCGATTTAATGGTGTTTAGCACTTGTTTATAACTGACTGCCTGCTCTAAAAATTTAAGAACAAGAAGTTTACTTCCAGGGCATTATCTTTGCTCCAAGATCTCTTTTCTTTTCAGAAAGCTTAGATGGAGCTATCCAGAAGTAGAAAGTAGGAAGCATTTCTGTTCTGGGAAGAAGCCGAGGGATCTGGATTATATGTTCTGCTCCAGACTTGGCAGTGGAGAGCAGTGTTGGCAAAGCTGTATTTTTGTAGCATACTTTATGCGTTCATAGCTTTGTTCTGTTTTCATTCCCAGTTACAGTGACATTAAAAAGAGAAAACCTGTTTCTTCCATGAAGCGATTGTTGCCCTTGCAATCTGCTCACCAAACTTAGTTGCCTTATCAAAGCTTGCTTTTATTTCCTTAGTGGAAAACCTCTCCTGCTGATTAGTCTATCCTTAAGACTATGATGAAGGTGGTAATAAATACCTGTTGCTAATTAGTTCCACCTTCAGTTTGCAGTGCAAAATTTTGGATGTTTTTAGGATCTTTCATCATGTGAATTCCAGTATAAACTAGCAATAGTCTCTTCTGAGTAGGTCTTGCTGTACAGCAAGATAGTGTTAAAAGCTGTGGAAGGGATTTTCACCCCATGGTTGCTTTTGGCAGCTGCCCCCATCCAGAGAGCTGATGGAAAGGTGGAATATCTGTTCAGGAACTTGGGTCTGATGTAGGATTTGTCAGTAGTTGTACCAATGACCACCTCCTGTTAGCACGGTGTGTGGGCCCTGTTCTTCTGCACCCCAGTAGCAATGAAGTATAAATTTCTAATAAAGGTTAATTCTTCGGTAGAAAGCATCTATTCCTTGAGACCTTACCACAGGCTCAGTGGGCCTTTCAGGAGCACATTCCTCCATACCTCCTTACCAGTCTGGAAGGAAGTGTCATGATCACATTTCTAGGGAGAGGTTGGGGGCTGGGATTCCTTCCATACGAATTTTCTTAGTTACAAAAATACAATGAAATGTATCACAGGGGATTTATATGAAATGAAACTATTTTCTCTTAGGAAGTAAACTTTGGTTAGAAGTTTCACTTGTTCCGTATCAAACCCATGTGATTTGCTGTGCTGAAATGGCGTAGTTGGGCAGTTGTCTTATGTCTTCACAATTATAAAGTGCTTTATGGACTCAGAATTGTGTTTTTTCCCAAGTCTGCCTGCTAGGGATAGAAAATAGCCAGAGAAGCTAATGGAGAGTTATTTTTCACTGCTGATTTTCCCAGCAGTTCAATGAACAGTATTCTGCCCACAGGAACTGTGTGTTGATGAGAAATCCAGGTCTTTTGGAACTTAATGCAATATGAAGCTGCTCATCTAATTTTAAAAGCCTTTGCAGCTGCACACTTGGGCAGAGGTGGATTTGCAAATCAGTTGTGCCACACTTTAAGCTTATTCACTAAAACTGTTTTAGACTTTTCATTTTTTTCCTTCTAGCTTCAAATCTTTAACATTAATTTTTCCTGCTGGTGAAAGAATATGAAATACCTATTATTGCTTGTGCTGTCCAAACAGGTTACCATAAGGCTCTGGAAATTGGGAGGATGCTTTGTGCAGCTGTCTCAGTATTTGCAGTGTGTGCTGATAAAACCAGCCTAGATGCACATATGCATTGCAAAATATTTGGTGGTGGTGGTTTCTTCTGAGAGAGTAAATGGGTCCAAGGTATTAAAAAAAAAGACTTACTTGAATTTAAATATGGTTCAAGATCCAGTGAAGGTGATCTTTGTGAGTAAGGCCACAAAGCTGTACAGTAAACAGGCTGATTTGGCAATTTATTGGTAGTTTTTATTGTTCCATATGATTTGCCTTCCTCTTTGCAGATCACTTCCCAACACAATTGGTAACCTTTCAGGAGTCATTTGCTGCTGTGCCCTAATCGCTCCTTCCAGACCCATGACTCAGTACAAAGGAATATAATGGATGATCTAAAACCACTCCACGGCTCAAAACTCTTTTTATAGTATGTACAAAAGGAACTGAGCTAAAAGCTTCTACGTATGCAGTAGCAATGAAGTAATTAGGTTGAAAATCCCCTTTTGATCAGGTTCCAAACATTCAGTCAGTCTGTTTATTAACACCCCTTCACTGCTGCTGGGATGGCTTTCATTAATCAACAGCTGATGTCTCAGTCAGCAGCTCTGTATCATAGTGTATGGCTTTGATTGCTCCATCTTTCAAAGGTGGGACTTCTGACATGGTTAATGGGAGCTTCTGGGGTGTGTGAAGTTCTCCACAGATCCTTGTGGCACATTCAGCAGCATCCCTGTGTCTGCTTTTCTGAAGTGTATGTGCTTGCTGACTTCTCTCAGAGCTGGGCAGCCCAGGAGATCTCCCCTGGGAGTGTGGCTGTTCATCTGTCTGCCCAGAACTAGAGATTTAAAGTTTCTTATGCCTTTTGGACTCCCCAGCATGTCCTTAATCTCACATTAATTAGTAAATATATGCTTGCTTGGGATTGATCTGAAGAAGTATCTCAGCAACTTTATAAAGAGTCATACTCTTTTATGGAAGAATAAAAAACCCAAATGAAACAGCACCTAGGCAAGTAACAGGCGAATGAGCTGGTCTGACCAGTGACCACCTTGGGCAGGAAGGGTTTGATGAGTGGCATGGCCCTCTTGGTTTGCTTTTGGCTTGTTGTGATGGATCAACATTGAGCATGAGCGTGGTGCTGCTGCAAATCTCTGAGTTTGAAACAATGGGAGAGGTGGGATCAGCCAGGAAGGAGCCTTTGGAAGTGCAGCAGCTCTGCAGTGAAACACAAGGAAGCCTAATTAACTCTGAGTGATTAAGCATTGCAGGACTAGATAAGTGCCTTTTAGTCAGCCTTTTAATGACTTTTGTGCAGTCCAGTCAGCTTTTCAAGTTTGCATTTGTCATGAGTGAGCTTGTTCCTTGTTGCAACAGAAGAAAAATTTTATCTTGTCAGTATTAGTGGTGGCATTTTGTTGTGTTGGTGCTGATTCTGGGAGTGATTGGCTGTCTTCTCTTCTACTATTTGTGGTGGAAGTTTTGACATATGAGGACTTAATACTGTTTGACAGATTTTTTAAAACTTTTTTATTCTTCTTCCCTCTGGTGATAGCTGTCTGAGCATCACACTATTAAATATTTCTGCTGCCCTCTGTGTCCCACCACTGCATTCCCTGACCTCTGCTGCTTCCTGGTAGGTTTGGGGTTTGTCCAGCTTTTTTTTTTTTTTCTTTTTCCTGAAATAAATCACAGGGGGAAGTGAGAAGGATGAAGAATTCATCCCGTGGTTGAAAACAGGTTTGGAGTCCTGTGACTTGGATTTTTTTATTAGGGAGAAAAGGGACAGAATGTAGTCTAAGCTTGCTTGTTAAACAGGTGTTAGAACTTACCTTCTTTGCAGTTTTTGGAGGGATTTTTACATGAGGTTTGAAGGTTGCCCAGTTGAGCTTTGCAGCAGGAAATGTTTCCTCTTATCCCACTAACTCCTGGGGTTTGGGTTATTTCTAACTCAAAGTCCAATCAGTGCTTAGGAAATAAACTTTGGTTAAAAGGAAAAGTTCCTATGGCCCTATCCTTGATATCCTGTACTTTTATAAAATATTTCCATGCTGATCTGCTAAGGTATTAATTCATGTGATTGATTATTAACATGAATCTGTAATTGTTCAGTTTACATACGGAAAATGCGCCCAGGCTGCAAACTAACATTTAAGCAAAAAACATTTAACAAGGACATTGTAAACAAAAAAAAAGCTCTTTTTCCCTATAGAAAGCAAACTATCAGTAGTCCTGGCAAGAGTAGGAATGATCTACTCTTGAGGATGGGTGAGCTGATGCAGAAGATTCAGGGTTAAACCCGAATCTGCTGAGATCCAGGAGAACTAGAACTTGCCTGGATGATAAATCCCCCATGTGTGCTTCTCCACAATGCTTTTTTTCCCCCCATGGTGAGGCTTGGCTCTTGGGGTTGTGCTGCTGAATTGTTCAGCACTTTATACATTTTCATCTGTAGTCAGGTTTATTTAAAAGGTTAAAAAAAATCTATGAAACCCCAGTGTGGACAGTTCAGGAGCTGGCACATCTCTCCAAGGAGCCCTGCTTGTGCTCTGCCTGCTGAGAGCCCCTTGTGCTCATTTGAAAGTGCCCCATGAGATGAATACGAAACCAATCACTTTCAAACAAGCTCCTCATATTTTATGACAGAGTTTTATGCACAGTCCCCTCATTGCCCTTCAGAAGTGGGAATGAGATTTACTCTGTGGGCTTTCCCAAGCCGTGTTCTAGTAAATAAAAGGGGGGGAGGGCAGGGAAGTAGATTGAAATATCACTAGTAATTGCCAGAGTACGATGCTGAGAACTTTGATGCTTCCAGCAAGACACTGAGTCATTGATCAGCTGTGAGGCAAATTGAGTGTGGAAACATCAGGCCTGCCACTTAATACTTTATTAGCCTGTGCTACTGTTTATCAGTGTTTTATTGCTTGTTCGGGCTTTATCAGAAATGCAGGGGCAGTGGTAACCTTTGCCTGTGTGCATTCTCTGAAGAGCTAATGTGTCATCACTTTCCCCACAATTAATATTGCTGTTGAACCTTGATGGCCATTTTAATTGTCATTGCTGAATGATTGGAAACCACGTCTGAGCTGGGGTCCTGACCCTGGAGACTGAGCAGGGAGTGCTGGAGCAGTCGGGGAATCACCGGTATCACCAGGCATGCTGTTAGAGAGGCTGTGGAGAGCTCAGGATTGTGTCGTATCAGGAAACCGTTTAAATCCTCATTAAACTAATCCACTGGGATAGCTCTTGAGTGGGAGAGGTTTGTTTTTGCCTCCCAAGGCTGTTTGGCCTCTTGGCATGAGGGTTTCATGAGACTAAAGCAGGTGAAGGAAAAGCTCAAGTCAGGCTGAGAATGAGCACCTTGTTTAGTCCTTCTTTTGTCACTTCTTTCCTTGTTCTTAAAAACTTTCCTTGAAAACTTGTCTGTGCTATAATTTGTTTCCTGCTTTGCAAGCATATGCCTTGCTGGTTTTTTTATGATTTACTTCCATTTCAACATTCCTGCTTAGCATCAGCTGGAAAGTAAAGCCAAACTTTGTTTAAAGCCAGCATTGATAGCCAGAATGTTAGGGTTTGGTTTTTTTTTCTTTTGGTCTTAGCATTTCTGAAGCCTTTTTTGAGTGGTGGGATGTGAACTCCATGCCCTGTGGAGTCAGTAGTGCCTGTGTGGGGTTGTTTTGGAGAGTCTAGCAGCATATTTACATTCCCAGCTTCCTTCTTAGTTAACAAAACACAGACCACCATGCAGCTGGGACGACATGAAAATACAAATAATTAAATAAGGGAAAAATTTAAAAAGCAGCTCCGGGAGAGAATCAGAATTCCAGGCCAGTGTTGTGGAAATAATGTTCCAGACTAGTACTGCTGAGCACCTTGATACACCTGAGAAGGGTTAGGATGGCCCTTGAAAAGGAAAATGTTCCTCTTGGAGCTCTTGGGAGGGATCAGCAAATAAAAAATAACATGATCTGATGGGCACAGTCATGATTCCCAAACATCTTTCTCAACAGGTTTCCTTATCTAAAGAAATCAGGCAGATGGGGTTAAGGGAGAAGGTCCTTACATGGGGCCAAAATTGATAAAATTACAAGAAATGGGGGGTAGGGACAGCTGATCGATTTTTCTTCTACTAGAGATAGAGCTGGGCTGATCTGACCTGCTCAGAATGTTGTAAATGACTGACAAGTTCAGTGGCATTGCAAG
This sequence comes from Oreocharis arfaki, assembly GCA_013398015.1. Classification (NCBI taxonomy): domain Eukaryota; kingdom Metazoa; phylum Chordata; class Aves; order Passeriformes; family Paramythiidae; genus Oreocharis; species Oreocharis arfaki. The sequence goes on along the minus strand of VZRR01008471.1, from coordinate 64,427 downwards.
TGTGGCAGTTATATTCAAGATAAATAAGATGAAATGTCTCTACTAGGTAGATTGTGAAAGGACCTGGCGGGACTGACTGGGCTGAAAAACTGCAGAGCTGTCAATTAATCCACATGGGGAAAAATGATCTTCTTATCACCTGTTGGATAGGATCTGGGAGAACCCAGGAGCTGAGTTAAGAGATTGCTGTAGCTGTCTGGAGATATCTCAAACTTCAGATCCAGGGTTTGGAGCAGCCTGATCTATGGAAGGTGTCCCTGACATGGCAGGGGGTTGGAATGAGATGATCTTTAAGGTCCCTTCCAGTGCAAACCATTGCATGATTCCGTGTTGGATATCTGGAATTAAGCAGAGAGCTCATGGGTGTAGCATGGATTTATGATATGCCTTATGGCTCTTGAGTACTGTGCATGCTAATACTCTGATCTAAAGGGATATAGCTCCTGTGGAAAGTTGTGGAAGGACTAAGGTAGGATTTCTTAGCTTGGGAAGAATACTATTGGGAAGCTGTGAATAGAATGGATTAAATGGGGTGTGGCATCTACAAACAGAAAAAATTAAGAGCGGTGCATGAAGCTCTGCAGCTCCTTGCCACAGGATGTTGTGTGTGCTAGAAGCACTCATGGATTTAAGGAGAGATTTGGCAAAGGAATGATTCATTACCTAGAAGCCTCCTCTGGCCCAGGAGACTCCTGAGCTGCAAATTGCAGGAGATCAAAGGCATGGCCTTCTGTCTCCTTCCATAGACATCTGTGTCTTGCTGCTGTGACAGGAGGGATGTGAATGTGTCCTAAAACCTAAAAATACTTCCCTGCAGGTGAGTGTGGGCGGAAAGGATACACGTCAACTGGTCACATGGACAAGAAAAGGAAGGGAAGAGAAAGGGATTCAAGGATCTAGAAGCTTTACAATTTTAAAATGAGTGAAGGAGTCACAAATAAGAGAACATAGGCAGGAACACTGATATTGGAGGAGCTGGAAGAGTGGTGAATGTAAAGCTCTTGGTGCAGCAAAGGCATAGGTGGAAAAAAATACAATGTCCTCCACAGAGAACCTTTCTGTGGTTTGAATGCTGCTTCTTTTGAATGGAAAACGGAGGCAGGGTTTGGTTATACTTTTCAAGGGATGTTTTGCCTAAGGGAAGAGTCTGAGGAGTGGAGTCAGAAGGGCTCAAGCTTACCAGGAGGATGGTACAAGGTGTGTGTCAGACTGCACAAACACCGTGGCTATGCCGAGCTGGTAGGGCCCATCCTGGCCCAGCACTGAATTTCTGCTGAGCTGATCAAAGTTCCAATCCACAGGCAAGTCTCCCAGTTAACCATTTCTCCGTTGCTTTGGGTTGGAGCAGAGGAAACACCTCCTTTTCAGACCAATCAAGTTGTATCTCCTGAAAGCTAAACCTGTATTTACCTGTGTTAGATCAAGGGACCTGGGCCACTTGGACATAGTCCCCAAAAGCCATCATCCTTCTCCAGAGCAAGGGTCAGATTTTCCTCTTGGCTGGTGCTTCCTGGCACAGCAAGCCAGCTCTTATCTCCCCTTTGGCTGAGCAGGGTGTAACCTTTTGTTACGTAAAACCTTTTGTTACATAAACTGTCCTCAGTCATGGTACGAGTCAGTGGCTTGATTTGCTGACCTGTTACTGGGGTAGCATCATCTCCTTCTGGACTGCTTGATGTCCTCAGGAATTAGCAATAGCAGTATTCCTGCTGGTCACTTGGACTGGGAAACTGGGGAGGGACAGCTGTTCTCCTGCGTCACTGGATCACTGTCTTCAGACTAAATTTGGTAAATGCTGCTTATGATTTGAAGGAGACTCTCACATCCAGTGAGGGGCTTCACTGTGTATATGAGCCCCAGCCCCGTTCCCTGCCCTGGACACGCTCCAGCCCCTCCAGGGCTCTCTGGCCGGAGGGCCCAGAACTGGACACAGCCCTCGAGGTCCCTCAGCAGGGCCAGCACAGGGGACGGGCCCTGCCCTGGGCCTGTGGCCACCCCATGGCTGGCACAGCCCAGGGCCCATCAGCCTCGTGCCCCCCTGGGCACCCCTGGGCTCCTGTCCAGCCACTGCCACAGCACCCCCAGGGCCTTTCCCGAGGGGCCCTTTCCAGCCCCTCTGCCCCAGCCTGGAGCTGCAGGGCTTGGGGTGAGGCCAGAGCAGGACCCGGCTCTTGGCCTTGCTGAACCTCACTGTGTTGGCCTCAGATCAATACTTGGACAAAGTTTAGGAAGCTGCATTTAAAATGTCTGTAACAGGCTGAAATTCCCAAACAGGTTTTTCTCAGGAGTAACACGAGTTCCAGGTGTCCTTCACCTGTGGCTGCTGGCAGCTGTGCAGTGTGTTGCTGTTTTGTTTTAAAGCACAGGCTCTTGCTCATCCCTTCCGCTTCTTTTCTTTTGTAGCTCCAAACCCATTTCCTCACCTTTGATTGTCCAAGTTGGGCACGCAGAGACCCTCCAGCCCCTGCTTGCCCTGATGGGTTACTTCAAAGATGACGAGCCTCTCCTGGCCAACAACTACGCCCGGCACACGCAGCGGAAGTTCCGCAGCGGCCGCATCGTGCCTTACGCAGCCAACCTGGTGTTCGTGCTCTACCACTGCGACCACGTGAACGCCTCCCAGGAGGAGTACCAGGTGCAGCTGCTGCTCAATGAGAAGCTGCTGTCCTTCCATCACTCCAACGAGACCGTCTCCACCTACGCGGACCTCAAGGACTACTACAAGGACATCCTGGAAAACTGCCACTTCAAAGAGGAGTGCGAATTGCCCAAAGTCAACGTCACTGCTGTCGATGAGCTGTGAGGGAACGAAACAGGGCGGGCGTTCTTCAGATTGGTCTGGGTTCAGTTCCACAGGCACTGGGAACAAGCACTTTGGATGATTTGCTGCTGCTGTGTTGACTTTCTAACCTTGCAGATTTGGGGGGTTGTCTCAGCTCAGTGCACTGGTTCTCTGTTGCATAAGCAGAACTGCAAAAACAACTGCTGTCACAGAGAAGTTGTAACAAATGTGTGATGCAATACACAAGTACCTGTGTGTTTGTATGTACAAATAAGCTGATTTTGTTGGTCAGTACTGTTATGGATGGGCCATAGATGGATTTAAGAGCTGGGGCAGCTACTGTTTTATTTGATCTGAAGGTGGTTGGACTGATCCGGCATTGCTTTGTGCTGCCTGTATTTCTAGCTGCTGTTTTCCTGTGCCACGCATGAAATACTTCAAACCTTTTTTTGATCCTTTTCCCAAGCTTCTAGAAGGGAGAGGGTACATAGCTCTTCTCTACAGCTGCACAACTTCTGTCTGGACAGCACCATTTCTATTTTGGGCATTTTAAAGCAGGAGGAGTTCCTGCATGCATCACCTGCTTGAGAAGGGGCAAGGAATTAAAAGTCTTACAGTCGTCATTGACCCATCCTGCATAGCAAGTTAGTCTCCAGGGTAAGTAAATTATCTTTAAAAAGAAGTAGGAGAAAAAGAGAGAAAAGTGAAGGAGTGGAAAGTAGCCACTCTTCCTTTAAGGTCCTCTGGGACATGCAGCAGTTGTCCTCTGAGTGCTCTGGAGTGTCCTTTCACTAACACCATCCATTTCTGGTATCACTTGGGCTGGGCATTCAGGTTAGGCTGTGCCATGGCTCTCAACATCTTGGTCCTGGCCAGGTGCTGGCAGTTTTCCTACCAGCTCTGTCTGGAAAGCACCTCTGATGTCTCCAGCCTCCTGCTTGAAATGGAGTTGTTGCTCTAAATCCAGGTTTTTGAACGGTATAAAGATTGGGCTGAGACTTGACTTCTGCTAACTCTAAGGCACCAAAGAAGCTGCCCCTTATGTAGGCCTTACACATTTGGTGTGCCATCTTGCTTTTGAAATGCAGCTGGTTTTGAAGAGGTGAATGGCATAGAAGGACTGCTGATCCTTTAAAGCAGCTGCACTTTGAGTAGGTTCCCTTATTCCTGAAAGCTGGAAAGTATTTTAGACCTCTGCAATGTGACAGTAAAATCAAAACTGAAGATAACTGATGAGAAATGTCGGAATTAAGTCAGATGAAAATTCCAAGGGAATGGCTGTTTGACCAAGTTGAGATGAGGGGATGATTTATGGTGCTGGTAGCTCTTGAAGTATGCACTCTCACCCTCTAATGAGTGCTCAGAGCTCACCCTATAAAGTGGGGTTTAATTTGCTGTGTTGGCTGGGCAGGAGGTGAAGGGTTGGAGTAAGTGATTACCACAGCATAGCTGCAGCAGTTGAGGGTATAAATGCCTGTAGTGCACCTGGTAAGTCCTTTGTGTAGGCTCACTGCCAGAACTGGGAACTTACCTGCTGCAAAAACAAAAACAGGAAAAAGCAAGCCAAACTCCAAGTTGAGGAGTTACACTTAGTGTATGGTCTTTTAAAAAAAAATTTCCTGAGGACTCAGCCTTCTGTCATTCTTTTCTTCTTAATACGCCTTGTATAAAAGCGCTTCAGACTTACATAATTGTAAGTTAAGGAGCAACTGAACACCTGCTTTTTGTTGTTGCTCTCTGAGTTAGGGGCATTTCCCTACCTGTGGTTGTAGGGCCGTGTTTCATTAGTGCACCACTTGCTGCAGAGACCACGAGATCACTGAAGATACTGATTCAAATATTTCAGCACTTGCCTGTGTTGAATCTGCGGCTCTTTCTGAAGCTGGGGAAATGGTTAGGGAGGAGTTCAGTGCTGCAACAACCAGAGGAATATAGGTCAGGATAATTGTCAGCCCCTGCATATGGCTACTGCTCAATCACCTTTGCATGGCTCCTTTTTCACATGAGCCTACCTTGAGACTAAGTCAACCGATGGTGGTGGTTGTGACAGATCCCAGTTAGGAACTTTATTGCAACGTTTGAGTCAGGCTATGAAGAAATGAGCCTTTGTTTAAAGGCAGTTAACTTTGGAAATAGCAGATATGAGAGTGAGAAAATCCACCTGTGAACAAATATTTTTTCCTGTGAGTCAGTGATGATTCATGAACAGAAGGGATGAAAGCCTGACTGGGAGATGAATGGAAGATTCTGTTGTCAGTTCAGCAAGACTGATTTTAAGACATCGCATTTGTTAAAAGATACATCCTTCTTCCTTATGGAGGGACGAATACATTGCACTTGACTGCTTTTTTGATTGTGTGCCAGATGAGGTGCAGGAACCAAAAAATTCCTCCTATTGTGGAGTACCCTTTGTGCATTAGCAGGTTGACTGTATGTTAAAATTCTGTGGGGGCTTCCTCAGAAGCTGTTCCCTGTTTCACCTTGGAGCACGGGTCCCTTGTTCCCCCAGTGTAATAGATCTCTTTTCAGTGGCTGTCAGCAATTAACTGGAAAGGAAAATGTGCTGTTGGGGCTCTGCTCTGTGTTTGGAGGATGCTCTGACTCGCTCCTTTGGCAGAATTAGAGGCTCAGTGTGGAAACTTTGCACCATTGTAGCACTATAGAAGTGTTGGGACATGTAAATACTCCAGGCACTTGTTCTGGTTTTTGCACTGGGGTGGTGACTTCACTCTGATCCTTTTATCTAACAAACATAGACATTTGTTTAGATACTTTAAAAAAGAAAACTAAAATGGTTCAAAATACTTCTCCAAAGCTGGGCACTAGCTCAGTATGCTGTGTTTGATCAGGCTGCCACATTCCCCTGGCAGTGCACATTCCCACATCCCGCAAAAGTCCTGCGAGACAAATAAAGCTTTCTCCTCCTTCCTGTGGCTCTGGAGGCCTCATCTCAGTCATCTGTCAAGGACTCTGTTTGCAACCTTTCTGAAACTGGAAGCTTTCACTGATGGAAAATACCAACGGTGTTCCTGGATGCTGGCCTTCAGTACCTGTGAAGTACTTTTTAATTTGTTAAGTGTTTAATCTTTCTGGCAAGTGAACTTTTTCTGTCTAGTACGAGCTGCTGTTGTTCTGGTTAGTGTGGAGCTGTCAAATGGAGATTTTTAATGATCTGGTACTAACTGGATGAATTTGGAGAACTTGTGGATTTTTAGTGCTGTGAAATAAAACTGCACACTTTGTTCATCTGTTTTCTGAGCAGCAATAATGACACGATCTTTGGTATCATGCTTGTGTTTTGCTTCAAAATACAGTTGGGAGGTTGCTGTTACTTGTGTTGGTGTCTCTGGTTATTTTAAGGCATCAGATTTCTCAGTGGTTAATAGAAAATGCTTTAATTAGGTTTTTATTCTCACACTTTGAGGGGACTAAAGATTCACTCTTGTTTCCATGAACCTGCTATAAAAAGCAGCAACAATTTCCTGACGAGGTTTTTGCAGATGCAAAAAGGGTGTGGTGGCTGGGATGGCATCTTCAGTTAAGGGCTCCTTCTGCATTTTCTGTGAAGATGTATTAGTTTTTAAGACAGCTGGAAATGCAAAACAATAGAGGATGTTTTGTTTAAAACAGGGAAAAGCCCCCCAAACTGTACAGTCACAGGCAAAGGAGTGAAATGCCTCTCTCAAATTAAGATACCACATACAGCCTTCAAGGGAGGAACACGATCACCACCATCCATCTCCCCCTCCCCCTGTTTTTTGGGTCTATAATACATTGAAGAGTTGTTTGTTGTCTAACTTTTCAAGAGGAAGTGGGTATTATCAGGTGCTGCAGAGGCAGGAATAATGGCTTGTCTTTAATTGTTAAATTCTTGCTTTCCCGGGCTTTGAACTGTAGATTTTCTTCTGACCTGAGTGGCCTGTAGTGAAGGTCTCGTGCCCTGCAGAGGGTGGTCAGGCAGGACCCTGGGAAGAAGAGTCACAGCCGAGTGCCGGTGCCTTGGCGTGCCCACCCTGTGAGCCCTGAGTCAGAACGCTCGCAGCTCCGGGGAGGCTTTTTCTGGCCACCCTTCCTCCTCCCCTGGATGTGCTGTCCCGGGGCCAGCTGCACTTGCATCACCTGCGCTGTCAGGAGCTGGGGAGGCTGCCCTTGGCTGTGTGTGCAGGGGGTTTCTTTGTTTGAAACTCCTGCCTGTGTTTTGTGTTGCTTTGCCTGCTGGGGGTGTGGGTGCATTTTGGCTTTGACGCGCTGCTGCCTTCACATTCATCTTCGTGAAGACTTGGCCAGTCCTTTGTATCCAGTCCAGCTGCTGAGTGCTGGTTTTCTGCTTCATTTCTCAGGATTTGTGGTCCAGTAAGTAGAAAACTATTTCTAAATTGCTCTGTTTCTGGTACATTCCATGTTTTTGAAGAGGGTTTTCATTGGCTGTGGAATCCATGCCAGGCCAGAGCTGGGTGCTGCTTCCAGATCTGATACAGGGAGATGTTTGTAAGGGCTGTGTGACTTTATTCCCTCCCTTGTTTGCTTCCAGAAGTGGAAAATGAAGATTGTATATAGATAATTGCATTTATGGCTATTTTTTTTTCTCCAGCTTCTTTTAATGTGTAAAATCAGGACTGAGGAGGTGCAGGCTACAGCACGTGGGGTTTATGGTGGTGGATTCATTTATTTATTTAATTTAACAATTCCTTTGAGAAAGGGCTTAAAGGGAGCATTGTTTTTCTGCCATTCTGCTGAAAGGTTAGAGCACACCTCTTACTGTGTTCAGTTAGCAGAAACAAATCCCTCATCTTCAGGGAAGGGATTATTGTGGAAGGAGAGGTAGGGAGGGAGCGAGGTGAATTTTGTGTTATTTATTTAGGCGTCAGAAAAGTTCTGCAGGCTTGTCCACATTAGTGACCTGCAGCTCTCAAAATGCTTCCCTGCCTGTGATAGCAAATCCTGAACCTCTTACAGAAACATAAGGTGCCCAGGTGATCCTGGGAACCACTCCAGAAAGAGGATCCAGGTGGAGTCAGGCTGAAGGTCCTTCAGCCTGGTGCCCTCTGGCTTTTGGTGGGACATGGTGCCTTGAGCATAGGGACAGAGCAAACATTCCCCATCCACTCCTGGTTGTGGCTACAGGGGTTTTTTGAGCTAAAGAAAGTGGATTTGTGTTCAGCTTTATATATTGCTCTTAAGGAGTTTCTCCTGGTGCTTTCCTAACCCAAAGGCAGGATTCTGCCCCTCTGCCCTGCTCAGGTGAGACCCCACCTGCAGAGCTGCCCCAGCCCTGGGGTCCAGCACAGGAGGGACCTGGAGCTGCTGGAGAGAGCCCAGAGGAGGCTCCAGGATGATCAGAGGGATGGAGCAGCTCTGCTGGGAGGAAAGGCTGGGAGAGCTGGGATTGTTCAGCCTGGAGAGGAGAAGCTTTGGGGTGACCTCAGTGTGGCCTTGCAGGGCCTGAAGGAGCTACAGGAAACATGGAGAGAGACTCTTTACAAGGGATGGAGGGACAGGACACAGGGAATGGCTTCCCAGTGCCAGAGGGCAGGGATGGATGGGATATTGGGAAGGAATTGTTCCCTGGGAGGGTGGGCAGGCCCTGGCACAGGGTGCCCAGAGCAGCTGGGGCTGCCCCTGGATCCCTGGCAGTGTCCAAGGCCAGGCTGGACATTGGGGCTTGGAGCAGCCTGGGACAGTGGAAGGTGTCCCTGCCCATGGCAGGGGTGGGATTGGATGATTTTTGAGGTCCCTTCCAACCCAGACCCTTCTGTGACTATGACTTGCTTGGCAGTGGGATGTGGTGGATGCTGGAGCTCAGCTGGAGCTTTGGGAAGATCCAGCTGCTCTCATTTGAGTCGCCTGCTAGACTGGAATTTCAGCCACGTTTCCAGGAGCTGTGATTTGCAAACAGTGAGAGCTTCCAGCATTTTCAATTAGCAGAGTTAGTTACCACATGCAAATGGTGAGGCTCAGCATGTATTCTGGAACAGTTCTTATGATACAGATCTTGTTTCAGTGTTGTTTTCCTCAACACCAGCAATTCATCCCATTCCTTGGAGCACTTCTATTGGGAGAGGAGTGAAACACTTGACCCCTTTGCATCCCACTTGTGCTACTTGTGACTTTGATTTTCTTTTCCCCATGTGGGAGGGGCTTATCTTGCTTATTTATTCCTTATGCTGAAGTTATTCTGTTCTTCTCATTGCTGCTTTGATTTTTGGCTTGGTTTTACCCCATGCCTATAAATACATTTCCTGGGCCACACTTGCACACGCTGCTCAAGGTGAGGCTGTGCTGTCGACTTGAAAAGGAGTGAAATGATAATTCTTGTGAACTTTTCTAGGCTTTTATTTCACACTTCCCCCACACAAAATAGCATCCCAAAGATGTCCTCTGTGTATGATGTATTGCTCCTTCTCGCTATTAATGCTATTTGCTGCTCTCTGAGGATTTTGGTTGCCTAAAAATACTTCCTTAAATTGGAACAACTTTTCTTTTTCTTTGTAATATTTATGGATGTGCAATATCCTGTATTTTTAAATGATGGTAGTTTGAAATGAATAATTGATTTGTTAGAATAAATATACAAGGGATAAGGTAGAGGGAATATTTTCAAACAGTCAGATATTTCTGTCTGAAGCACAGGGAGGTGGCTCTTAATCCTCTGTGATCCCACCTTTGTGCTGGATCCGCCAGGACAGAGTTGGCTTTCTGGGCTGCCAGCACCCACAACCAGGTCGTGTCCAGCCTCTCACCCACCTATCAATGTGAGAAACCCAACCCCCTAAGCTCCAGTTCCTGGTTTATGTGTCAGAAGAGAGATTTGAAGTCCTGTGGGGTTTGATTTTCAGCCTGTAACGTTACACTCACCCTCTGTCTCCCTGCTGTGTCCTGACATGGTCATTGATCTGCTTGATCCCTTTGGAGATGCCACTTGCATCTCATTTCAGCCTTTGCTTTGCCAGATCTGATAAGTTGGTCCCTCTTCATCTCTCCTCCTCACCTGACTCCTTTGTGGTGTGTGCTGGCTCGTTTCACTTCACTTCTTTTGAACTTAAGTGACCACAATTGTACTTGATTTTGCAGATGAGGTCTAACAAACAGCTTGCTGCTGTTCAAAAGCTTCCCCACCTTTTTTCTTGGGACGGTTAATCATTAGGCCAGGGAGGTTTTTATTTTTTTTTTTGGTTGGTCAAGGGCTGTTTTCTGTGGCCCCGTGGAGGTTTTGTGCTCTGGTTCCCATCTTCTGCCACAGAACTTTCTCACCGGGTGCCACGGGTCAATTCTTGCATGTGGATTTGCACAGAACAGATTTGGGGTTTTGCAATATAAAGAATGTTACTAAGTATATCCTGCATTTCTCTATTCCCCTGTATGCCTGCTGCTTTTATTATCCAGGACCTGCTTCCCCAGGGCCTCGTGCTCCCAGCCCTCTCAAGCATGAAGCATATGCAAAGTCCTGCTGGGACTTGGCTTTGCAGGAAAGCCTTTGGGGGTTCAGATTTCATCTCAGATAACCCAGAATTATCAGACTGTTCTTCAGCCCTCGTGGGCCTCGGTGTGGCCAAGAACAGCACATCTTTCCTCTGTAGGGAATGCAGGCTCTGCCCTGAACCCACTAGCGAGGATGTTTGGGTTTACAGGGGTTGATTATCCCTGGGGATAATCAGGAGGTCCCCCTTTGCCTTTCTTCTCGTGGGTTTGAGGTCAGGTGAGATGGATTCTCCAGTGTTGCCATGGAGCAGATCTCCCCTGTCTCCATCTCCACCCTTTCCAGGCAGAACTGGGAGCAAATGCCACTCCCAGTGTGCCGTGTCCTGTGCCCCTGTGCTCCATGTCCCTGCTCAGGGAGGAAAGAGGTGGTGACCCAAAGGGGTTCTCGATAGGTTCAGGTTCTTTTCTTTCTTTTCTTTTTCTTTTCCCCCAGGAGGTGTTGCATGTGTTGATCGCCCACCTTTGGGCATGGGGCTGGAGTTGGGCGTCAAAGCCAAATCCGGGGGTGTGCTTGGAGCTTCCAACTGGATGAGGCAAGACAAGGAGTTGCTCATGTGACCTATTTCTTAGCTCTCACATGCAGCCTGCAGAGCAGAGACCTGAGCTAGAGCAGACAGCTCTGCTGGGAAATGAGGAATTGTTTCCATCCTGTACAGCAATGGAGAGCTTTCAGGAGTTTTGAACTCCATCATGGTTATTGGGCCACTTTGCCCAGAGAAGCTGTGGCTGCCCCTGGATCCCTGGAAGTGTCCAAGACCAGGTTGGATGGAGCTTGGAGCACCCTGGGAAGGTGTTCCTGCTCATAGCAGGGGTGGCACTGGATGGGCTTTGAGGTCCCTTCCCTCCCAGGCCATTCTATGAAAATCAGTGTTTGAATAAAGCACCCAACACGTGTCACAATTAGTAAATGACACCCTGATTTTTTAAAGCTTATCCCTTCTACCTAAGAGTGGCTTCTCCATGAGAGTGGTAGAAAGGCTTCTCTGGATTATTCTAAAAATAGCAAAATTGACATTGAGTTTACCAAACCAGAAAAAGTTTCCCTTCACACTGTTTCCTGTGAGAACAGTCGCTTCTCCTAGGTGGTGGCAGCACACATCTGTCATGGTCAACAGCTTGTCTGGAAATCTGTGTGACAAATCCCACTAGGAAATGGCACAGGGGGAAAAGTGCTAAAATCCAGTAGTGTATTGCAGATCCTAAATCTGTTCGTGCACAGGAGTGAAGACAGGTGAAAACAGGTGGGGACTGTGGGGTTTTCCTTGTGCTGGCTGGAAAAGCGCTCGGTGCTCCTGCTCAGGAGTGCCTGGAGTCAGGAGATGGAGGGAGCGACAGGCAGGAGCTGCTGTCACACACAGCTGGCTGCTTTGTAAAAGGATTAGGATGAAATTAGACTTCAAGATGTGATAGGAGCTGACTTCCCTACCTGCCTGTGCTTGTCCAGCTCTAACGCTGCCCGGCCCTGGAGAGGCTGGATTTTAAATGGGCCCTTCCTTAACTGATTCTCTTTCATGACTGCTCTGGTGGCAGTTTGAGCCAGCCTGGTATCTTTGCAGATATCTTTGGCCTTTTTTTCTGTCAGCCTGCTCTTAGAAGAAGACATACGTGGCTTCTAATCTGACTTCCTGAGTTCCCAGATTACTGTAGGGAAAGTGAGTCTGAAAAAAATTCAGGAGCTGAGATGTTTATTCTGGTATTGTAAAAGGAACAAGGTAGGGATATGGATCAAAGTCTGTGATAGGGATAAGAAATTGCTTAGGGCAAAGGCAACAGACCTGTAGCAGATAATTACACTCAATAAATTGATATCTTTACTGCAATATGACACACCGCAAAAGGATAAGAATCCTTGTTATTCTTCCAAAGACAGATATTTGTAAAGTCAATATTCCCTTCCTTGTAGAGTGTTGTCCAGACCCTGGTAGAGATATGTATTTTATATCTTACGTATTTTACATCTTGCAGCTGTGGTGTGAAAACAGGAGAGCATGAGGTCTGTCTGCAAGTGGGAGCTGGGATTGCTCTGGGCTCTGCAGGGCTGCCAGGGAAACCTTGAAGGCACTGCAAGTTTGTAAAGACAGGCAAAGGGAAAAAGAGAAACAGGAATATAGAAAAAGAGAAAGAAGAAAAAAGAGGTGAGTGAGAAAAACCAAGGACCCCTGTGAGACCTTAGTTTACGGATCTGGTGGGCAGAAGCTGATGCCCAGGAAGTTTCACCTGAACTTCTTCCCTGGGCAGTGCCCAGCCCTGAGCACATTGTGCACAGAGGCCGTGGGGTCTCCTCCCTGGGGCTGTTGCAGAGCTGTGTGCACACAATGCTGTGCCCTGGGCTCTGGGATGGCCCTGCTGGAGCAGGGAGGTGCCATCAGGTGCCCTCTGTGCTCACTTCCAACCCAACCCATGCTGGGATCCTGCCTTGAGCCGTGCTCAGTGGACAGGACACGATTGTACTCGCTCTAAAAAAGAGAATGACAGAAGCAGTTGTGAGTTTATATATTTTTTTAATTTTATTTTTACCATTTCCCTAATGATTATGGGGATTTGCTACATTTGGGCTGCTTGTGTGGGGTGCCATCCTCGTGGCTGAACCAGTTGCACTGGGAACCTTCAGAACTGTCGGTGCAGCCCAGAGGGGGTGTGGCAAAGCAGGATCCTGATGGGGAGCAGGAGTGGTTGTGCCGCTGGGGCGTTAAAAACCCGGCCTGGCAATCCCAGCTCTGCGTTGTTTAAAGTGAGCTCTGCTGCACCATGAGAAGACCCAAATAAGTGCAGAGCTTGCTCCTGGCTTGAGCTCCTCTGTCCCATTGTGAAATCCTGGCAAACTGGTTTTGAACTTGGTTTCTGGCTGGCTGTGGCAGTCCCCAACAGCAGTGGGTGTTGCCAGTTCTGGAGGCTTCAGTGGCTGATTTCTTGTCACTTCTGGAGCTCTTGTTCTCTCAAACAGCTTTCTGAAAGTTGGGGATGATCCTGTGTGTTTGAATTATAGAAAAAGGAAAGGAAGAAACGTTTCCTGTTCTCATTAAAATCCTAATTGCTGACTCCTGGAAGTAATGCCTTACTTCGTATCTCTGGTGCTTCCAGCAATCTGTGCTTGGCTTTCATAGCTTATTTCTGATTTGACATCTCACAAGTGAGGCTTTAGGGCTGCAGATACACCCTTGACTTAAACACAGAATTCAACCCCCTTTGTGCAAAGGGTGAAAGGTGAGGTGGATAAGCTGGAAGTGCTTGTTGGGGCAGTTCTGTGTCTCTGGTATCTCTGTGGGCTGATGCCAGAAGAGTTACGTGTGTTCGGTTGGGGAATGTTCAGATTTCACAGGTACCCATCCTAATGCAGTGGGGACAGGACAAGCACAGTTTGTCACGCTCCCAGTGGCTGGAGGATGCTCCATTTACTGGGCGACAGCTTCCCCTGGCACTTTGGAAAAACAAAGCCGGAGAATCTGACAAGATATGGTGCTGAAGGCAAGAACCGTGTCTCCATCACTTGAAAATCTAAGCAAGGCTCTGAACCTTCATCTGCAGGTTCCCCAGTGCTAGGAAAGCAAATAAAGGAGCAGGGGCAGCAGCGGAGTGGTTTTGAGTGCAGGGAGTAGTGGAGTGCTTTTCCACCCAGCAGTCATCAAATGAGGGAATTCCTGCAAGGACTGAAGAGCACAGTTGTGCAAAGTCAGAGACAGTGACCTCCTCCCTTTACCATCTGTGTGGGAGAGCACTGCAAGGCACAGCCCTCTCCTTCCATGGCCCTTGCCCTGAGGCTGCAGCACTTCTGGGGCTGATGTCTCAGAGTAGAAGGGATGTGGCCTCTTCATTTCCACCTCTGCACCTTGTAGGTGGCAGAAGGTGTTGGTAAACTTACCATGCTGGTCATGGGCAACTTGTGAACATTGAGGTGAGTGGTGGTGCTTTGGGGTAATTTCTGGAGTGATGCTGGGATAGGAATTTTGGCTAAGATTTGGAATGGGGAAGATGGATGTAGCAAATGCCTCACAAGCAGCTGCTTGTTGCAGTTGAAGCACAGGCGACGCAGAAAAAAATGGAGGTCCGAGTCAGAGCTCCGGTTGAGGGAAATGATAAAACCCCTTTTATTTAATTACAGGCAGGCCTTATATAATCCCTGCATTGGTCTATGGCAGGGATCATTGGTCCCTGGTCCAACCACCTCTCCAAGTGATTGGCCAGACCCCACACCACCTGTTTGACTCCTAACAGGACACACCTGCAAGGTGTTTAGAAAAGCATCTTGCTTGGTGTGTTGAAACCAAGGGCTTAACAGAATACTTGCAAAATGGTGGATTTTTCTCTGCCAGCAGCTTTTCAGCATCCACAGTTCCCCCTTTTTGTTTAAAGACCAAAAAGGGTGGTGTTTGCAGTCCTTCGCAAGGGACCCCTTTGCAGAAGGAGAACAAACACACCAAGAGGGGTCTGTTTGGTAATGGCCAGTTACCAGACAGAGCCTAAATCCGATGCTGATTTAAACTGGGCAGAGAGACTTTCCAGCCTTTTCATAGAAGATACATTTAAAAAATCAATTCTAAATAAAACTTAAGTCAGTAATTAACAACATTCTGACTCCAAAAGCTGCTTGCTGGGCCTGTTTGAGGGAGTTATATATAGATTTTACTCTGTTAGTAGAGCAGGTTGCACAATGGGCTCCTAAGAGAGCTTTTTCTGTAGGGATTTATTGTCTCTTTGAGACTGGGGTGTCAGGGCAGTAGAGGCTTTCCTGGAAAATGGTGAATCCAAGTGCATAAGGGCAGGTCATGGGGGCATAACTTCCTTTTGTCCTTCCCAGTAAGGAGAGGAACAACAGCCTCCTGTAAGCAGGCTGAGACTCCCCACAGGAGAAATAAATATAAATATATTTACAGAGAAATAAAAATATCCCCTGTAATCATAACATCACAGAATGGTTTGAGTTGAAAGGGATCTTAAAGCTCATGCCATGGGCAGGGACACCTTCCCCTGTCCACTTGGAATTTGCTCTAAGCCCCGTCCAACCTGGCAGTGGACACTTCCAGGGATCCAGGGCAGCCCCTGCCTGCTTTGCTGGGATGCTGCTGCTTTCCCCGGCTGTGTGAGGCTGAAGCTCTTGTTCAATAGCCCAAGGAGGTCTTCAGTGAAAATTGGGTGTCACTAATTTGCACGTCTCTTGGGTAAGCAACTAGGTTTGTTTCTTTCTTGCTTTGTTTCTGATTCTGTTTCATCAGTTACTTCCTTGAAAAGCCCTACACAAATTAAAACTTGTGGCAATAGCCAAATATATTTAGTTATTACAGCTTAATGCAACGAGAGTTCATACCATTCTTTGCATTGTGCTTGGGAAAAATAGGTGAGAAGCCCTTGGATCTCTTACACACAAAATATTATTTGCTCAAATTCTCAGGCAGGTTATGAGCAGTCAGTTTAATTCCTAGAAGGGAAATAACTTTGATGAAGTTAGAAGTGAAGAATGATGCAACAAATGGAGATAGTGTTGACTCATTTTCTGTCTTACTGATAGGTATCTAGGGGAAACATGGAGGTGTTACATGCTCTGGATGCTAATTTTTCTGTTACATTGTAACACTAGTTTTCTGTCTTTTCCCTTTCCTTTCTACAGCTCACTTTTAATGAAAAAAAGTTGTTTTCTTTCAAAAATGCCTCCCCTAGAACTGGTTGTGTCAGGCCAGGCTGGTTTAGTGTGGTCTGTTGTTGCAGAAGCCCCTCTTTGTGCCTTTTCTTCTTCACAAACCCCTTCATGCTGCTCCTTGTTCTTCAGAAAATGTTTCCCTTCTTGCCTTGGTCTGTCGGGCATCTTTTCCACCCTTCTTCTTCACTGAAGGTACAAAAAGGCGAGGTAATGTGGAAAGGGTGTAAAGATGGGGATTTGAATGTACCGGGATGGACTTTCCAGTGGATATGGTGTTCAGGTTTCTTTCCCTGTTCTTCCAGCCCTGCTCGGTTGTTTCTGTGGCAGAAATTTAATCTGCTCTTAATTAAGAAAAACAGTATGAGGAAAAGCACGGAATGAGCGATGCCAAAAGGCGACCCTGGTATTATTTAGCTGAGTTAATCCCGAATGTAATGCCATGGGTTTAACTGGAATTACACTGGGGATTAGTTCAGCTGATAGCTGATCACACTCTAATAGCTGCCTGGCTTCGGGAGTTGGTTGAGCAGGTGCTGTTGCCTCCTTCCAGCCCCATTCCTTCACCTCTGTGTTTTCCCACAGTGGGCCCTGTTCTTCCTTTAGCAAGGCCTCATTTGAGGAACCCCATTTATCCTTTCACTGCTCCCTTGGGGTTTCCCGTTATCTGTTTTAGGAGTTCATCAGGGGAATGAATCTTGGGGAGCTTTGCACAATGCCAACACCTTTTTCCTTTTCCATCGAGGGGCTTCGCTCAGGGCTGTCAGGGCATCAGTGACTTTACACTCTGCTGGAATGAAGGACAGAGATGAAACGAGAGTATTCGCATGGACTGCTGGTGATCATGTGCTGAACAGGTCCCAGGAGCTGCCCACGGCAGGCTCAGTATGTTGGAGCTGGAGGGAGCACTTGCTCTTCTGGGCACGATGAGAAGTGAGGTATCTCCTCCTAGAGGAGAGGCAGCACAGTTGGCACAGCCATCCTTGTAGCACTGGGATGGATCCAAGGGTGGATGGGTATGGAGCAGGAGGCAGTGGGCCGGGAGGACGAGTGCCGTGCCGGATGGGACCGCGCACCTTCAGGTGTAGAATTACCCACCCAGCACCCGTCCTTCCTCCGTCCCTGGCTCACGGGCCATCCCAAGGCTGTACTGTGGCTTCCCTCCCACCAGGACATTGCCTGTCCTTTCCTCTGTTTCGGCAGAGTCCTGGGATCTGAGCTTTTCCAGCAGTGGAAAACTGAGGGTTTGGGGCAAAGCTGTCAGGCACGGGGTTTCTCTTCCCCTCACCTGCTGCGCTTTGTTTGCTGGGAGGCTCCTCTGTGTTTCTTTTCAGCCTTTTTGGTGTTCTGGCCAAGCCCTCAGGGAGCAGCCTCCAGCATTGCTTAGTTTTAAACATAATTTTTATCATCATCATCATCATCCTCGGGAGGTGCTTTTTCGCCCCGTAGTGTTGTGCGGGCTGCCGTTCCTCCTCCCTCTCCTGGAGCCCGGCCGCGGCAGGAGAGCCCCAAGCGGTTCACTCTGGGGCACTTTGCTGCGGGCGGCCGTGCCGGGGCGCGCCGTGCCCGCGCCGCCCGCTCCTCCGCGGGTGGGGGCCGCGCCCCCGGCCCGGAGCGCCCTGCCCGGTTCCCCCGGGGGCCGGGCCGGAGGAGGCGGTGGCGGGGGCGGGCGTAGGGCGAGAGGGGCCGGCCCAGAGCCGCGCTACGTGTCCCGCAGCCCTTATAGCCCCGGCCCGGCGGGCCCGCCGCCGCAGCACCATGTCGAGCCGCGAGCACACGGTAGGGACGCGCCGGGGGGCGGGCGGACCCTGCGGATCCCTCTCCGAGCCCCCGGCACTCGGCCCCGCGCCGGGATCCTCGGGCAGCGGCAGCGGGGCGTTCTGGGGGACGCGCCCGGCAGCTCGCCAGCCCCTCCATCGCTCGGGGCCATGGGGATGGACGCGCTGGCCGGGCGCTCCGCAAATCCTCCGCGGGCGTTCGGCCGCGTCCCGCACCTGTCCCGCTCTGCCGACTTCGGTCACCGCGCATCCCCTCCAGTCGGGGCAGCGCCTGCCTCGCTCCTGGCTTTTTGGGTGTCCTCTGCCCCGGTGCCACCCGGGGGAAGGAGTTGGTGAGCCGGTCACCACCACCGCCAGGCTCTCAGCGTCGCTGCGCAGCCAGCGCTTAGGAACACACACAGCAAAGAAAAGTAATCATAGCTAGCGTGCAGTTCAGTTAGAAATTAAAATTGCAAATCACAGCCGCAGCCAGGCATCGCGTCCCGCTTGCCAGCTGCCCTCCCCTACTCCTTAGATCTGGGATGGGAGCTCTGGGTCCCTCCGGCTGCGCGTACGTTTTCTAGGTTTTAAATCGGAACCAGAAGAAATCTTGACGCAAGTCTTTGGGGCTGCTTTTTGCTGGTTGGTTTGATTTCTCTTTTAGTTCGCCATAAACTTTTCCGATGGATTTGATGCATTTTGGACACAGTGGTAATCTGTCCGGGGAGGAATGCACCCAAAACCACGCGGAACAAAGCGCGCCTGTGCAGCGGGGTGTTCTTGGAAACGCAGAAACCTGTGGTTTAGGGATTATTTCAGGCAGGGGAGGTGCGAGCCGTGAGCTGTGTATGGGAGTTCTGTTTATTGCTGTGACAGGAGAGAGGCATTACTGAGCTTCCAGAGTAATCCCTCTCCTTTGCCTCCACCCTGGGCTGGAAAAATGACCTTTATAAGCAAGTTTATGGCTGACCTTTGTGCCGTGGCTGTCAAAACAGATGCTATCAGCTTGACAGCTGTAGGCGGATTTTTGTGTGCTTACCTGCCAGGTATCTGATGGAGTGAGAAAAGGCGTGATTTCGCTAACTAGGAGATGTTTGGGGAGTGATGGTGAAATGGTGATGTCCCATTTGTGATCTTCCTGTCCCTTGCCAGGAAGATGTGGTTGCACAGAGTGTAAAGGAAGTTCTCTCTCTGAACTGCAGCCTCAGCAGCTTCTTGGTTTCAACCATCTCCAGTTTATATCAAAAGCATGGGATAAGGAATTTCACTTTGTTCAGGGTCCTTTGACCTTTTTTTGTGCACACAGACGATTTTTTGTGACATCTTTTGTAGCTGCAACAGCCAAAGGTCTTCCATTTTAAAATGAAGACACGGTAATTTATCCTATTGAGATCGCTATTGATACAGCAGTAGGATCATCATTCTGTTGCCCCCTTCTTAATCTCCATTCTTTGTTCTCCCAGTAACATGAATCCTTATTACTCCTAAAAATCCTTGTTGCTAATCAAACCTCAGTTTTACCCCAGTTTCATGATGTGGGTGGTGTGTTAATCTTTGTCCCACAGACGCGATTTTGTGAGGCTGCATGTTACCAGCTTTATTCACTGGCTGAGGGGATGTCAGAGCTGTGTTTTGCAGGTGATGTTGGTCAGCTGTCAGTTTTGGAAAGGCACAGCAGTGCCAGCTGTTGTGAGATGGACCACTGTGTTACTTGGCAGTGCTCCTCATTTTGGAAACTGATTAACTAGAAGCCCGGGATTTAAATCCTACACTCAGCCTGAGTGCTCTCTGGAGTTTGAGGCTGGTTTGAAGATGCTTTAATTGCACACCCAGTTATTACTTGAAGCTTATGGTAAAGTACAAAGAAGAAAACTTAGTTTCTTTTTTTGCTTCTGCACGTGTTGTCTTTAGGAATTAATGTGGCACCTTAATTCTGCCTTGTGTGAAGACCAGAGTCCTGGTGTGCAGGAATCTCTCTTTGGCTGGTTAATGTGGAAATGCTTTGTGCTCTCTTCATTTCTGCTCATGACACTGCAGGAGTTATGAAGCCCTCTACGTGCCAGGCAGTGTCCTCCTGTTCCCAGCCCTCACTGGCAGAAAGCGTTTATTTCTGGCCCGTTCCAGGACTGACTTTTTGGGGAGAAGAACGGTCTGTAATGATGACCTTAAAGCCTTTCACGTTCCTCACAGAGCCCTCCTGTGTGCCTCAGCGGCAAACCCTGCTCTCAGGAGCAAGCACGGCGTGAAGGGGTTGCAGTGAGCGAGGCGGGGCTGTGGGCCTGCCCTTGTTTATTGTGTGGGCTCTCGCACAGCGTGGCTTTCAGGGCTGAGGGGTTCTTTGAGCTCTGTCGAAGGAGCAGCTCGCTCTCCCCACACCTGCGGCGCCGCCGGTATTTCCGCAGCTCGCTGCCCCTGCCCGCCGAGCGGCGTTCTCCTGCCGCGCACCGGGACACAGATGGTGCACTGTGCTCCAGGGCAGCCTGCTGCGGAGCCCAGAGCCACGGGCACGGCCCTGCCCTGCCTGCCTGCCTGCGTGGCTTTGTGTCCCCGGGGCTGTGTGGAAAGTGCAGCTCAGCGCATCTCATGGGATGGAGGCATTGGGAGTCCTGTCCCCGGCGAGTGGGGCTTCTCTTTCGGTGCCCTTGCAGGTGCTTAGGCAGAATGAGAGGCCGGTACTGAGCTGCCTTTTTCAGGGGAAGTGTTCCAGCTTTGTCCCCTGCCTGGTCTGGCAGCAGCATCTCCAGGAATCCGACTGGCTTGCAGCGGGATGTGCTTCCGCAGCCCGGCGGGTCACAGAGCTGGAACTTCTGCCGGCTCAATGTGTTTGTGCAGGGCTTATGTGCAAACGATGTGGGCTTATTTAAATTGATTTAAAGAGAAGCAACAAACCCACAAGATCTGATGTCAACCCTCAGGAAAGAAGCTTAGTTTCTTTGCCTAAAAACTACTCTCATGTTGAAAAAAAACAGAGCTGCAGGGCAGAGTTCAGATGGACTGAGTGATATCCCAGGCGGAGCAGGAACATATGTACATCTCCATCAAATTAATTGCAAAGCAACATGAAAGAAAAAGCTTATTAAAACACCCAAACCATGCGTTCATCTCCTCTCACACTTACGTTCAAGGCAACAGTTAAGAGTAAAGAGCAAAACATCTTGGAAGATGTTTACTCTCAAAGCAGTTCTGAGTAGCTCATCGCAGTGACACTGCCCAGGGGACAGGGCAGCAGAGCCCTGATTTCAGGGAATTAGCATGGCTTGCTCTGGGCTGAGTCACGCAAGAAAGCGAGTTTTATAAAACTCATGTTTTATCCAGCAAGTCACAAGCCTTGTTCTTACAGCACGATTGATTCTGTGGAACACGGTGCCCAACTCATTGCACCGTGACATCTAAAGGTGATTGTTTCCCAGCTGCTCATCACATGCTTGGGATTTCTTGGTTTATTTTCTATTACTTTGTTTGCTTTATGTCTCTTTTCTTTGAAGACCGTGGAAGGGTGAGGTGATTAACTTTCATTGCTTTGTTAATTATAACTTTCTCCCCTTTTCTCCCAGTTTCCTGAAACCCTTTGCTATTAGAAAGTTCCCTTTCCAGTCTCTTGCCCCCACCTTGCTGTTTCACTCACTTGGGCTGCCAGGGTGCCAGGCCAGTGTTTAATAACCATCCTCTGCTCTGTAAGAGCAGGCAGGTTCAATTTGGGGAATCTCAGGGAAGAAAAGCCAGGAAAAGTTGCAGGTTCCTAAATATGAATGTCTTCTCCTTTCTGTGCTTGAGCCCTCCAGGGGCTGGGGAATTTAATAACCATCTTGGTGTGGTACAGCCGCAGCAGCTGCGAGTTGGGGACCGTGGGGGACCTTCCCCGAGCACAGGAGGGCTTGTCTGGTGTCCCTTGGCAGTGCCGTGGCAGCCCGAGCAGCAGGGGGTGTGTTCCAGGGGGCTGGGTGGACAGAGCATCTGCCAGGACTGTAGGAGGATGTGCACATGGAAAAAGGGAAGGATTTTTCTGCTGGGATGGATATTTCCTGCCTGAACAGCCCTTCCCTGTGAGGAGAGAGCAGGTAGGGCAGGCTTGACCCCTGCAGCCGAGCTCGGAGGTTCATCTTTTGCTTTCCCAATGGGAGCAGTGGCTCTTTGGGATCTCTGCATCTCCCAGGGGTCACCAGCTGAGCACCTGTGCTGCTGCTGCTGCTGGTTGTTGTGGTGCTGCCATCCACGGGGTGGCCAAGGCGTCCAAACCCGACTGTGACTCCTGCAGCTCTGAGGGGAAGCGCTTTGAGTCAGCGTGTTCCTTCCCGCCCCGCTGCTGGACTCCGGGATAAGTGCAGACTCCAGCCTCCTCCGCTTTCTCTGCACGGATCGAGTCACAGCCAGCTACAAATCCTTGCCAAAACCCCTAACACGGCCGTAGGTTTCCATCCGTGCCCTCCTTGGGCAGCCCCTGCAAGAGCTTTTGGTCAATCAGCAGCTGATGCTGGAGACCCCGCACTACCCAGACATGTGCACTGCAGCTGCAGCTTAGATTTAGGCCACGGAGATTTTGTTTTTCTGGAGGCTTTTCAAGACAAACACGGGCATATTTGCTTTTTTTTTTCATTTTAACTGGGCTGATGTTGATCCTGGAGGGTGCCTTTAGAAATGAAAAGCCCTCGCCTATCTGAAACCAGGTGTTTTAGATAAACTTACAGCTGTACGTGCCCCCAAACGATAAGTGGCCTGCAGGCCCTGTGTGAATGCTTGAACCTGTGCTTTGGTCACGCAGCTCGTACTCTTTGCTTCTCAAAGACCCATTAAGAAAGGCTGTGTAATTCACGTTGCCATTTATGAATTTGCTGTTATCGTGAGCAGGCTGTCACAGCTGAAGGGAGTGAGAAATAGCTCCTTAATGGTTTCACAGCTTAATCATTTCCAAGTGAAAATGTACACTGAGTGTATCATTAACAAAAGGAGGGATGCACGAAAGCCCTGGGTATGCGTCATGCCGTGGGATGCTGGGAAGTTGGGATTTGCCTGTGGGGCTGGTGGTAGTTCTTTGCTAGCACTGCCTCCTGTCCCTCCCAGAGTGGTCTTTGCTCCTTTGCTCACAGCTTGGCTCAGTTACAACTCCATGTGTCAAAAGCTTTGTCTGCTGAGTGGGTGCCAAAAAGTGTTTGGAGAGCAGAGCTCAAGGAAGGAGTTGTTTTACATAGATTTGACTTTATTTTCTGTTAGCTGCAGCACTTGGTGGGTTGTTGAGATGAGCTTTTTCTGTGCATTGCTGGAAAACAACCGTCTGCACCTACATTTCCAAGACTTTCTGACCTGCAGGTCTTTGCAGCCTCTCTGGCAGAACAAAATGTTTTTTTCAATATCAAGCTGGTTTTTAGCTTCCCATTGTGATGCAAAAAGTGTGGTTGGGCGGGAGGTCATTTCTCAGGCCTGCCCAGCCCTTCTGAGGGGAAGATCATTAGGCTGTGTGGCCAGCGGGCGTGGGGAGAGGGGGAAAAAGTCGTTTTAGAGGAGGATGGCTTTTTTTAGAGGGCTTCTGTGGGGGTTTGAGCTGGGCACCTGCCTCTGGGCATGATGAGTCCCCCCAGCCATGGCTGGGGCAGCTCATTGCACCTCTGGAAAGCTGGTCTGAGCCCCTGGGGATGGATGTGAGGAGTGTTGAGCTCTCAGAGGTGCAGCCTGGAGTCCAGGGGAGCTGCTATTCAAACACGGGTCATTTTTATGTCTTAAATATTGTGGGAGCTGAAGTCTTCATCTGCTGTTGGTCTTATTCTCCACTACCCTTCTGTGGTTGTAAAACTGGGGGTGATGCCACCCTCTGAGACATGCTGGGAGTTGGCATGAACTTTTGAGAGACCAATTAACAATAATCTCTGAGGAGAACATGGAACTGTCCTTGGACCAGCCTTTGAGCGGCATGGAATGACTAAGAGCTGTGCCTCTGCCTGCTTTAGGGAGGGGTGGGGGGAGTGCTGAGTCTGGGAAGAGTGCAACATCCTTAGTGCTGATTTAGGCTGGGGTCTAGCTAACCCTGTGTGCACTCCTATATTTAAAGCCCATCTTGCAGCTTGTGGGGCTCAGATGCACAGGGAGATGGGGCGGATGGATTGCATCCTCCTTTAGTCCTCACCTTGGACTTGCCTCCTGCAGCTGGTTTTGTAGGGTGGCACAGCAGTGAGAAGAGCCCTGTGTTCATCCAGCAGAAGTTCCGAGGGCGCTGAGGAGGTGCTGGGTGAGGGGAAGGGCTGTTTGGCTCCATCTGCCATTTCCAGCAGCAGCCCAGAGTGGGAGCCAGGAAAGAGTTTACGGGTGGGACACCAGTGCATTGTCCCCCTTCCCACTGATTTATGACCCGAGATACCAGAGGCTGTGCCTTTCCTCCTGATAGTCCCTCATGAACTTTCCTTCCATGAATTCATCGTAATGGCTTTTTCCAGCCAAGTGAACTTCTGGCCCGCCAGGCAAAGTTCCCCCATTTAACCATGTCCTGTGTAGTGCTTCTGGCCAAGTGGGGCCCCTGCGCTCCTTCCTGCTGGTGCTTTTGCAGTTTGAAAGCCCTAAAAAAGATGCTGAGGTGGAGAGAGGTGTCCTGTGGCCTGCTGGTGACCACTGACCAGTGCAAAGTCAGGCACATGGGGCTCAAGACACCGGGTCCAAGGCTGGGCATCCAGCCTGAGGCAGGGAGGGGCACCCTGTGGCCACGGCACTGAGACCCCACCAGCCTGGGCTGCAGTCCAGCTTTTCCCTCTCATCAGGCTGCCACCAGGTTCTGGAGAGGAGAAGCCTCAAAGGAGGAGGAGTTCTTTTACAGAATCCCAGGATCCCTGAGGCTGGAAAAGCCCTCCCAGCCCATGGAGTCCCAGCTGTGCCTGATGCCCACCTTGTCCCCAGCCCAGAGCACTGAGTGCCACCTCCAGCCCTTCCTTGGACACCTCCAGGGATGGGCACCCCAAACCTTCCTGGGCAGCCCCTGCCAAGGCCTGAGCACCCTTTCCAGGCAGAAATTCCTGCTGCTGTCCAAGCTGAGCCTCCCCTGGCCCAGCCTGAGGCCGTTTCCCCTTGTCCTGTCCCTGTTCCCTGGCAGCAGAGCCCGACCCCCCCCGGCTGCCCCCTCCTGTCAGGGACTTGTGCAGAGCCACAAGGTCCCCCCTGAGCCTCCTTTGCTCCAGGCTGAGCCCCTTNCTGATGAAGCTGCTTGAAACACAGATCCTCTGTAGCTCCCACTGCTTACAAAACCACTGGAGCTTCTCTACAGACAGAGGATGTCTTTCCTAAGAGGGATACCCTGGGCTCGTTCAAAGGGGGTATCTTACCCCCACACCATCGAGAGCTGAGATGGGCTGGGTCTGTAGAACCAGTTTCTGGAGCTGTCCCAGGGATGGTGTTGGTGGAGCAGGACGTGGCTCTGCCTGTGGCCGGCTGGACTCGGGCTGTGTCTCTGCCCAGGACAGCCTCTGTGTGTGGCTGTGTCCCACAGTTTGGCTCAGCTGGCGGTGTCCTGGCACTGTACTCCAGGTTCTCCCTTGCGGGGTGCTTGGAGCAGGAATCCCGGCATGTTTTCAGGGATAGGGTGCCTGTCCTGCCACGGCAGGAGGCGGGGCATGTGCAGTGCCGTATTTACCCTAGAGAACCACAGCCCACTAATTAAATTCCTGAATCTCATATTCAGGGGGGAAAAAATTATTTACATGTGGATACGATTCCTGGCCGGAAACCTTTTTGATACTGAGGTTAATGTGTAGTCAGAGCCTGTACCTTTGCCCCCTTTTCCTCTTGTCCCTGCAATCTGAGGGACTGATACTTGGTTTCCCATTTCTGTAACCAGATCTTTTTCTCCAGAAGAAGGTAGAGGAGCAGGGCCGTGTGTTCTGGGTGGTTTTCCTGGCAGGCATCAAGCCAAGGCAGTTCTTCTGTGATGTCAAACCCATTGTTTGCAAAAGGAGCCGGGGCCCGGCTGCTCAGGCGGGTGCATCTGGGGGAGATCATTTAGCAGAGCTGCTCTGAATATTAAAAATTGGGCAACCACGGAGGGGTTTCATGTTTAAATTGTTATTTTTGTCAGTGCCTGACAAAATGCTTTGTTTGTTAAATATTTGTTGCCCCTGCAGCTGTCCCTTGAGATGTCAGGAATGGAGACGGGAAGATTGTTTTGATAACATGTCCTGGCCTTACAAGTTTATCCCAAAAATGTAGGAGTGCAGGATGAGTCACTGGCTTTTCTGCGTCAAGGAAATGAGAGCAGTGACATCATCTCATTCCGAGATAAGGAAACACCTGAGCTGGGAGCCCTCAGAGAGGCAGATTTCAGCCCCCAACTGCTGCTTTGGAGTCACAGTGTAGAAATCAGCATCTGATTTGTGAAGTTACTGGAACATGAGCCTGATTTTGTTGATTTTCTTCTCTTTTTTTTTGTGCCAATATTGAATAAAACTTGATTGTGACAACACAAGCCATGCGAATTTATGCCAAGAGAAAAATATTTGAGCTCCCATCAGCAAATAAAGTCTTGCTAAGAGCTCAGAAATTCTTGTGGCTTAAGGAAACACCACTTCAGCTTAACAGCAGCTTGAAAATCTCGTGTGTTCGCGGGGTTTGGCACCTCCAACTGTCTGTCTGCAGGCTGAAAGGCTGCTTGTTTCAGGGCACTGGGGTGGCTCAGAAAACCTTAAGGTTTTCTGTGTTACGTTCCTGGCAGGGCCCCAGGGGTGATGCCAAGAGGAACAGGCAGCGGGTGCCAAGGAGAGACTGAGTCTGCTGGAGTTTATTCAGAGCACGGGTGGAGAAAGGGATCCCAGCCCAGCATCCTGCCCGGCACAGGGAGTGCTGGCAGCCCCTCGGCCTTGGCAGGGCTTTGGGGACACGGCACTGTCACCGCTCTGCTCGGTGTGCAGAGAAAACACAGCGGCACTCCTGCTCACCTCCGGGCGCTGCGAAAGGAGACCCCTCCCTGCGCAGGGAGCAGGGGGACGCAGCCTGGGAAGGGGGTGCCACAGCAGGGACACCAGGAAGGCGGTGGCACAGCGGGGACACGAGGGAGGCGGTGGCACAGCGGGGACACGAGGGAGGCGGTGGCACAGCGGGGACACGAGGGAGGCGGTGGCACAGCGGGGACACGAGGGAGGCGGTGGCACAGCGGGGACACGAGGGAGGCGGTGGCACAGCGGGGATACCAGGGAGGGCGTGGCACAGCGGGGACACCAGGGAGGTGGTGGCACAGCAGGGACAGCAGCATGGGAGCGGGAAGGTGGTGGCACAGTGGGGACAGCAGGAAGGCAGTGGTACAGTGGGGACACGAGGGAGGCGGTGGCACAGCAGGGACACCAGGAAGGCGGTGGCACAGTGAGGATACCAGGGAGGCGGTGGCACAGCGGGGACACGAGGGAGGCGGTGGCACAGCGGGGATACCAGGGAGGGCGTGGCACAGCAGGGACACGAGGGAGGCAGTGGCACAGTGAGGATACCAGGAAGGCGGTGGCACAGCAGGGACACGAGGGAGGCGGTGGCACAGCAGGGACACCAGGGAGGCAGTGGCACAGCAGGGACAGCAGCGTGGGAGCAGGAGCACGGGCAGTACAAAAGGTGCTTGCAAGCTCCCCTTGCTCATGTGGGCCTGTGTCCTGAGAGGTTAAACAGGCAAAATTCCCAGGGTAGCTCCGCCTTGCTGGGGTTTTCCCTTGGGAAAGAATGGGGTTGGTTTTGCACATTTTCTGCCTTAGTCCATTGGATGAGTATTTGGGGAAAGTCCACAACTTTTGGGTTATAGGATGCCACGGTTTCTCCATTGTGCTTCAATATGATTGTAATCAAATCCTCACTTCCACAGACAAAACCCCCCTTTTTCCTCTCTTCCTCCTTTTCTTTGGAGTATCAGGTTTGCTCTTCTTCAGTAAATGACTCTTTTACAGGAGGTTTTCCCCCCTGGTTGCTCATGGATACAGTGTCATCCTTTCGCCAGAGCAGCCCTGGTAGAAGAAATTAATTTTTTAAGGAAAAATTTGGTAAATGTAATTTTTATACATGAAATGCAACTGGTAGGAACAAATATTTTTAACATTTTTTTTCTCAGTATGCTGGCAGGAGTTAGGAGGGGTTTTTAGTGATAGGTTAGCTCACTCTCCCGAGGCTTAGGCAAGTGCTTCACTTCAAACTCAGAATGACAGAATCTCCTGAGCTGGAAGGGACCCACAGGGACTATCAGGTCCAAGTCCTGACCCTGCCCAGGATCCCCCAATAATCTCTCCACGTGCTCGATCCCTCTGCTTGCCTGTGCATGTGAAGGCTTGCTTGATCATCCCATCATTTTAAAAGCCCATTCTACCATTTGTAAACCAGCTGAAAACATTTCAAAAGCCTCTATTTTTATTTTGATCTAATTTTTCCTTCCTGAGACGTGTCCAGACTGTGGTACCGAAATAGGGCGTGTGTGAAACGCTCGACTGGAAAAAAAGTGAATCATATTCCTGGTGCTGTGAGCTTGTCCTATAAATAAAAAGGCAGCTGGGGGAGTCCTGACCCTGCCCTGGCTGTTGGGTCAGGGTTTCCCCGGGGCCCTGAGCGCTGCCAGCTGGATGCCGGTCGCGGCGCTGAGTGAGCCGGACGTGTGAGTAACGTGCCCTTCGCGGCTCCGCGCTGCACAGCCGGGCTCTGCTGGGCCCGTGTTTCCAGGAGCTGGGATGCTGCCGCAGCCTGCCGTGCGCCCTGGCTCCTGGACAGCCTCCAGCCCCGTGCCCGTGCCAGCTGCAGCAGACAGGGGTGAACTGAGGGCACGATAAGGACACGGGCTTGGACCTGATCGGCCGCCGCGATGGCCAGCGCGGCTTTCCGGTGCCGCATCTCCTTCTGCAGCGTCACAGAGCTCTGCCTGCTCGGGTGAGGCTTGGCCTGAGGGTCTTGTGTGCACAGGGGATCTCCTGAATGTCCTGCTCAGCTCCCATCTGTCCTTCGTTTCCACCCCTCAGCTGTGGGACGTGGCACTCGCAGTTGGTTCTTGCCACGCTCCCGTTCGTGATGCAGCCATGGAGGTGCTGGTTAAAGAACTGAGGATGTGGAGGCAGGAGGAGCTGCTGCCCTAAGGACCAGAGTTTATATTTGAGTTCCTAGTGGAAGAAGGCAAAACATCCATGCAATTTGTTGGGACAACCCTAAGCCCAAAGGGGCAGCTGAGCTGCAGAGGGGTTCTGATGAGGAGCAGCTGAGGGAGCTGGGAAAGGGGCTCAGCCTGGAGCAAAGGAGGCTCAGGGGGGACCTTGTGGCTCTGCACAAGTCCCTGACAGGAGGGGGCAGCTGGGGGGGTTGGGCTCTGCTGCCAGGGAACAGGGACAGGAGGAGAGGAAACATCCTCAAGTTGCGCTGGGGGAGGCTTAGATTGGGTATTAGGAAATTTTTTTCATTGAAAGGGTTGCAGAGCACTGGAGTGGGCTGCTCAGGAAAGTGGTGAAGTCACCGCTGGAAGTGTTCAAATAACATGTGGATACGGCCCTTGGGGAAGTGGTTTAGTGGTGAACACGGTGGGAGTGCTGGATTGATGGTTGGACTTGATGATCTCAAAGGTCTTTTCCAACCTTAACACCTCTGTAATTCTGTGATTATAAATGGTTTTTGTCTGGTGCATTTTCTATTAGATGTGCAGTGGTTCTGCTCCTGACAAGCATCAGTGATGTCGGGGAGAGGCCCCACAGACCTCATGCTTTTAACTGTCAGATGAGAGGAGAAGACGCTCCCCGATAAGATCTCCTTGAGTAGTCACACGTAATTTATGTGGGCAAGCACAGCTACTCCCTTCCAGGGCCAATTACTTCAGGAGGAGCTGAGGTCACTTTTTTAGATGCTGTGAAGTGAGCAGTGGTGGCTGTCGGAGCAGAGGACACTGATGGCTCCTGATTTCTGGCAAGACTCTCCTATCTCAGAGATACCCCCATCCCTTTATTCAGGTGGATGACTCAGGAAAAACCTCCTGCCTCTGGCTGCAGCCTGCTTTCACACAGAGGGGAGCATCTTGTCCCACCAGGGTGGTTGATGGAAAGCCTGTTCCCTTTGGAAACTAAGACAGGAGACCCTTGACAGGCAGCCCAGTCAAGCCTGATCCTCAAGACAGCCAAGGTCTTGGTGCCTCCCTCTTTGCCAGCCTCATGGAGGGGTTCAGTAGGAGAGGAGACCAAAAGCAGAGTTAGGATTTGGTTGCCTGGTCCGCTGCAGCCTCAGTCCAAGGTTTGGAGCAGTGTGTTTATTTTTTTCTCATTTTCTGGATGAGGTAAGGCAGGGTGGGCTGAGCACTGAGCTCATCCAGGCAGGGCCAAACAGCAGATTTCCAAGGAATGGGGAGAGCGTGGCAGTGTCATCTTTAACCATCTGTCTGGCAGGGGATGCACAGCCCTTCTCTGGAGATGCTGCTGGGGCATTTATTGCCTTGCTTGGAGCCTTGTTTGGGGCTGAATTGTAAGTCAGAAGTTCCTCTCTCAAACCTCATTTCCTTGACACAGACTGTTCCCAGACATGCTTACCAGTGTCCTGAATTGTCCCTGCTTTAGGGCCCTGCACCCAGGTGTAGATGTTGTGATGATGATGGGATTATCTACTTAAACATGTTTGATTTGCAGTGACAGGGTTAAAACCCCGAGAATCAAATCGGTAGGATAGCCTTGCATCTGATTAAACCCCATTCACTGCTTCCTTCTGCCTCCCAACCATCCTGCAGGATAGGTTCTTCCTAGGCTAAAATCTCTCCAGGATTTGCTCTCAGGCCATTAATGATCAGATTTCCTGGTGCCTTCACTCCCTTGTGCCACCCTTCAGCTCTGGCTTCCCAAGCCACATCCCAGCTGGTGGATGATGAGGTGGGAAGTTGGTCTTTCCTGCTGAAGAGCCCATTCCCAGCCAAGCAAGCTCCCAGCCCAGCCATCCAGTTGCTCAGGGTTAGGAAGAGTTTCCTGGGAAGTTTTTTAACAGAGCAGAACAATCTGAGGGATTTGGTACCGTCTGGAGCTCCCGGCGAGTGGGAGAGATGTGACAGTGTTGCTGAATTGCAGAAATGCCCTCGGTGGTGCTTTCCCAAGCTCCCAAAGGTGCCAGCATGCAAAATACCAGCTCTGAGATGCTCACAGGGCGCAGATTTATGGCACAGCAACCTGTACTTAGAACAATCTCCTTACATCAGCCAAGCAGGAATGTGCCAGATCCTGCATCTTCCCCAGGCACAGACATTATCGTGGCTCATCTCCCTGCAGGGCACAGCCTGAACTACTGGGGATGGCAGAAAATTTATCCATGGTGGTGCTGTCTCACCTTCACGAGCTCAAAACGTTCAAACTTTTGACAACCCCCTGCAAAAAAACGCCACAAAAAGCAACAAAATGGAGCAAACCACAGAAACCGAGTCTTGAGCTATTTGTCTTTTATTCTCTGAGTCACAGGATATGTAGTGTTCACTGACCTTTTAAGGGGCAGGTCTAGAGATGTTTTAAGTTTTTTATAGAAGCACAGACAGGTTTGGGTTGGAAGGGACCTTAAAGCCCATCCAGTGCCACCCCTGCCGTGGGCAGGGACACCTTCCACTGTCCCAGGCTGCTCCAAGCCCCAATGTCCAGCCTGGCCTTGGACACTGCCAGGGATCTAGGGGCAGCCTCAGCTTCTCTGGGTACCCTGTGCCAGGGCCTGCCCACCCTCACAGGGAAGGATTTCTTCTGTACAACTAACCTAAATTTCCCCTCTCTCAGTCTGAACCCATTCCCCTTGTCCTGTCACTCTGATGAACAGTCCCTTTCTGGCTTCCCTGTAAGCCCCTTCAGATACTGGAAGGTTCTGTGAGGTCTCCATGCAACCTTCTCTTCCCTCTCTCTCTACTTATATATCCAGGATACATTTATATCCTTGTTCCCTCCTTGTTCTTTGCTTTGGATGCCTCAGTTGGGAACATCATCCTCGCAATTAACAGGGTCTTGTAGATATTTCATGTGGAAAATCCCTTGTGGAGGTGCCATTGCTGGAGCTGCTGTTTCACCTGCAGCCCTGCGGAGACTCTGGGGTCAGCAACGTTAGGAACCACCAGAATTAGGAAGCACCAAAATTCAGGCCTCTGGCTCAGCGTTGTTTGCTTGGGAATGCACATGGACACGTCAGGGGCTGTCTCCTCTGCCTCCCATCCCATTGCGTGCCCAGCTCAGCGCTGCTCCTGCCCCAGCTGCAGCTCTCGCGTTACACAGCCAGTAAATTAGCACCTGAAGTTGCTCTTGTTTTGCAAGCCTGATAAAAATAATAGGTGAGTCTGTCTGTGTTTGAAACTGTCGAGAAGGCAGGGAGGGTGTCTCTGCCCCGACGCCGTGTCCTGCCCGCCCGCAGGGGCATCAGTCACCCGGCAGTGCTCCCGCAGCAAAGCCAGTCGCCTGCTCCCGTCTCCCTGCTGGCACGAAGGCGTCGCCACCAGGAGCACCCTGGGCAGGGGCAAAGAGCCTCCAAAAAATCAGTCTGTGCTGCTGAGACAGAAATCCACCTCACACCAAAGCACCGGAGTTCACCGCGCTGGCTCGTTAATGAATTTGCATTTCTCTCCCATTCGTCTGTCCCAGCAGAGATTTCCCTTTGCGCTGAGAGCAGCAAAGGTAACAGAAGTGCTTTGTCCTGCTTTGTTTTCTCAGGGATCCACCAACGTGGTTTACCAAGCCCATCATGTCAGCAGGAGTAAGAGAGGCCAAGTTGTCGGCACCAGGGGAGGATTCCGAGGCTGCACGGTTTGGCTCACAGGTACTTTTGTCTGGGTGTGAAAGCATGGCCTCACCTGTGAAACTCCATGAGTATGGCTGGGAGGTGGGGATTTGGGATCTGCAGGAAACGTCAGCGTTCCCTGTGAGCTGGGAATTGCAAAACATCCCCACGTGGGAAACGCAGACACGCGGTGCTGGCGCAGCAAGATGTTCTCCCTGGCAGCTGCTGCCCATAACTAATGTTTTTATGGATTCCCCAGCTGCTATCAGGCTCCTTTGAACATGTCAGAGGCCCTCGGGGGTAGCACTTGTTGTTCCCAAGTGTGTAGCTGAGGAAGCCTTGGCTCAAACCCAGCTGGTCTTTGGCAGCGGAACGTACCCAGGGTTGTCCAAAACGCGGATGTTTTCATTCAGGAGTGGTGGGAAGTTTATTGGGACACGTAGGTCTGCTGTGTTTGAGGCAGCACGAGGCAGTCACCTTGTCTGGAGAATAAACACTCCCAGCCAGAGAGTCAGGCTGGAAGCAATGCCTTGCGCTTGTGTCGTTGCTCTTCTCTTCTGCCTTGAGATATAAACTCATTGTTTGGGGATTAGGGGCTGCCAGAAATGACAGTTGCATTTCTAATATTTAGACAACTCTGTCTTTTGCCAGCTGTCCAGTTGTTCCTTTGCTTGTTAAATATTGGCATTTTCTTTGGCTGCTGGAGGATGTTGAAGGACGTGCTTGGAAGGATTTGTAAAGCCATTCTGATTTGCCTTCCTGTCACTTTAGGTGGCAGATGTGGGATTAAAGCACATTTCTGTTTTGTTCTCCTCCTCAATTTTGAAGTCTCCAATCTGCTTTTATATAATTTCTGAAGCCAAAAACCCTACCCAAGGCAATTTCCTTCCTTTTTTGAATATTACTCAAGAATCTTGTGTCTGAAAGGTTTGAGCTTGCCTGGGCTGCTGATTATCCTTCGAAATATGCACCCAGAGAAGGAGGCGATGAGGGGCTGTTGCTGCTGGGGCCTGTCCCACCTCACGTGGTTGCAGCAAGAGCCTCTCCTTGGGTTCAGAATGGGAGAGCAGTTGGCTCTCCGCAGTGGGAGCGGGGCGAGGAAGAGGAAGATGCTGAGAGACTTGGAGCATCCTTCCAAACCTCCCCTGCTTCCTGATACCTGTGTGTCTCAGCACGGCCCAGCCAGAGGCACTGCTGGGTTGGACCTCTGCAGGTGCTGGGCTGTAGATGCTTTTCTCGCGGCATTAATGCCACCCCTTCAATAAGAAGGGTTGAAAAGGGCTCTCTGAAAGATGAATCCAACCTCCTTTAGGAAGGAATGAGGGAGGGAACTTCAGACAGAAGGAGTTTTGCCGCCAGTGTCCCAGTTGCGCTCTCAGTTTCACTGTCTTGACCTCACACCTGACCCCTCACTTTCCTGCCTCCGCCAGGCCTTTCTGGAGCTGGCAAGACAACCATTGGCTTTGCTCTGGAAGAGTACCTGGTGGCTCATGGCATCCCGTGCTACTCCCTGGACGGCGACAACGTCCGGCACGGCTTGAACAAGAACCTGGGCTTCTCGGCGCAGGACCGCGAGGAGAACATCCGGCGCATCGCCGAGGTGGCGCGGCTCTTCGCCGACGCGGGGCTCGTCTGCATCACCAGCTTCATCTCCCCCTTCACAAAGGTAAACCCCCCCCAGCACAGCCTGCTCTCTTCTCAGCTTCAGCTCACACGGTGCAGATGGTTTACGGACAGGGTTTCCCAAATCCGCCGTCGGGCGCTTCGTAGAACACCGCTGACACACAACTGCACCCAATCAAAGTTTGGAGGGCAGCGACCTCACTGAATGAATTCAGTGTTGCAAACTGATGAAAAGCTAAGAGGAGTTGAAGGTCCCCCTGCTATTAACTCCTCAGAGGCAGAAAAGAGTCAGAGAAGCAGCAGCCTGTCCTAGAGCTGTCACTGCTCTTCTGGAGGAAGATTTGACTGCGATTCTCACTTCTGTAGCTGCTGTTATCAGGCTGATGCAAGCAGTTCCTTTTCTCGTAGAATCACAGAATTATTAAGATTGGAAAAGACCTCTAAGATCATAGAGTCCAACTGTTTTGACACAGGGCAGATAATTATCCACAATCTGAAGTTCTGCTGTCCTGCCCAATGAAAAGATCTTGAGGTTTTGCATGGGAAAAGCTGAAAACAGATTGAAGTTGTAGATTTTTACAGGTTTTTAAAAAAAAAACCTGTAAAAAACTTTAAAAGTTGTAAAACTTTGAAAACCTGTAAAAAAATTTTAAAGTATCTTTAAAGAAAAGGAGGGAAGTGAGATGAAAAACCCTTATTAGAACTAGTGTACATTTAATAAATCTATAAGAGAGATTAATTTACCTGTGTCAAAATCCAGGGGGTTTTTTTTGCTGCAATTCAGATTTTTCCCATCTTTCTTCTACCAGGATCGTCAAAACGCACGGAAAATTCACGAGGCAGCTGGACTTCCTTTCTTTGAAATATTTGTAGATGCCCCTCTAAATATTTGTGAAAGCAGAGATGTGAAGGGCCTGTACAAGAAGGCAAGAGCTGGAGAGATCAAAGGTATGGAGGAGTGAGATCTTATTTTGCCTTTTGCTTTCCAAGGCTTTGGATGCCTTGTCCTGGCAGTTCCACACATAGGGGTGGGTTTGTAAAGGCCCTTTGTAGTGCACAAGAGGATCCTGTTCCCCTAATCTTGCTGTCACAAGTGTCCCTTGTTGTACCCAGCACGGTTGAGTGCCCCCTGGTTGTTTGTACAGCGTTGTTGGCTCCAAGGCACTGATTATTCTATTAAATAAATTTAATTTGGGGGTTAATTGTCCGTAGGATTCACGGGGATTGACTCAGAGTATGAGAAGCCTGAAGCTCCTGAGCTGGTGCTGAAAACAAACATTGCATCGGTGTCTGAGTGTATCCAGCAGGTCGTGGAGCTCCTCCAAGCACAGGTAGGTCGCTGTTATGTCACCACCCCTGGCAGCTTTGGAACCCGGCTTTGGGACATTGCCTTTTTGGTGTGCCTGTCAAAACCAGCGTGTTCCAAGCGCTGCCTGTGCCTGCCTTTCAGAACATCGTGCCCCAAGGCTCAGTCAAGGAAGTTCTGGAGCTGTTTGTGCCCGAGGATAAACTCAGCAGTGTCCAGGCTGAGGCAGAGACGCTGCCAGCAGTGGAGATCACGAAGGTATTGCCACACACAGGTTCTGGCACTATTTAGCTGCTCCAAGGGTAGAAGCTTCCAGGAGGATGTTGCCAGAGGGGCCTGTGTTCCTCTGGTGGCCCTGACCTTTTGTGGCTGTGGTTTATGGTGAGCTGAGGTGTGATCGTGATCCTCAGCCATTTTCTGCCATGCCTCCACCCTGTGCTGCAGGAATTCAGGGCTGCCAGTCTCCTCTGCTGTGTTCATACAGCCCCACAAGTTCAAACTGCCAGAGGGCAGGGATGGATGGGATCTTGGGAAGGAATTGTTCCCTGGGAGGGTGGGCAGGCCCTGGCACAGGGTGCCCAGAGCAGCTGTGGCTGCCCCTGGATCCCTGGCAGTGTCCAAGGCCAGGATGGATGGGGCTTGGAGCAGCCTGGGACAGTGGAAGGTGTCCCTGCCAATGGCAGGGGTGGCACTGGATGGGCTTTAAGGTCCCTTCCAGCCCAGACTATTCTGGGATTCTAAGTTGTGCTATGAAAGTGTGTGAGTCTGGCTTAAAAAGCCCCAAGCTACACCCCATGTATCATTCTCCCCCTTATGAATGTCCTGTATTTGAAGCAAAACAGAATGAAAATGCTGTTTCAGCAGAAGGGAAGGAAAAGCAACCTCTGAGTGTGACAGGAGTGTGACAGGAGTGTGACAGGAGTGTGACCCCTGTGGGTTTGTTTTGCAGCTGGATCTGCAGTGGGTGCAGGTGCTGAGCGAAGGCTGGGCCACCCCTCTGAGAGGCTTCATGCGGGAGGCAGAGTACCTGCAAGTGCTGCACTTCGGCACCCTGCTCACCGGTACGCATCCCCCGCCTCCTCCCGCCCTCCCTCGTGTCACAGCGCGGGGCTCCTGCAGGGGGCCGAGGTCACCGTGCTGCGGGCATGGCCCTGGCTCACAGCGCTGACACCTCTCACTGCTGCTCAAACCTTCGGGCAGCCCTTGGGTGGCTCCTTTCGTGCTCGGGGGAAGCAGAGATGCACACCCAAAGCCGAGGAAGCAGGGAGGCTGCCAGGCTGAGCTGGAGGTGGGAGGAGAAGGCTCCCTGGAAACAGGGGCAGAGCCTGGTTTTGCCCCCCTACCCCATTCCCCTGCTTATCCAACATGGTAACCTGAAGTAAATCAGATTTCTCTGTGCTTTAGCAGCCTGCTAGAGGTGCTTCATCCCTGGAAAAGGCATAAAGGGCTCAGGTGATGACCATCCCCAGCTGAGACTGGGGAACAGATGTTTCCAACCCGTTTCTCAGCTGTGGATGCTGTTGCTGTGACTTCACCTGCACATGGGGTGCTCACATTGGGGTTTGTAGACCTGGCAGTGATCTCTGTCCTCTGGGATCTGGCTGAGCAAGTCCCTTTGAGCCTTGCCTGCCTTCTAGAAGACCCCGTGGTCACTCAGGAGAGTGATTTGCTGCTGTTGCTCAGATTTGGGCACTGTGCAGCAGAGGCAAAGCTCAGGACTGCTCACTTTGCACTGTGGGAGTGTCTGTGGGGGGCTCTGCTCCCAGACACGTCGTAGCCTTTCACCTCCTGCCCAGTGTGCAAACAGTGTGCAGAAGCACATGTCCCTGTTATCAGAGCCTCCTCAGTGGTCTTTGAGCTGCCTGTTGTGCCTGGTGGGGTCGCAGAGCGCCCTGGGATGGCCACGTTGCTCCCGAGCCCCGTACTTTGTGCCAGAGGCTCATCCCAGAGAGCATCTGGTTTTGGGGTGCCCCCCCAAACCTGCCACCATCCCTGAGCACAGCTCCTCTGAGCTCTGTGGGCAGGTGTTCAGGGTTTGTAGAGCTCTGTGGGGAGCAGAGACGAAGGCCAGGGCAGCAGCTTTGCAGGGGGATGAGCTCTCTGGAGCGAGGTCTGCGTAGCAGAGGGCAGCAGCATCAGTCCCTGGTGCACCCTGTCTCCACGGGGGTCTCCAGACTCAGCACCTGTGGGGTCAGGCCCTCAGGGTGGCATCTGAGGGGGAAAGAGAACACCAGGGTGCCCTTGGATGACCTCTGGGAAGTGGTGGAGGGTTCCATCTCCTGGCACTGCCAAGGAGAGGCTCGAGGCTGCTCTGCCCAGAGCCATCGGTGCAGCCTCTGTGCCCTGGGGCGGGCGATGGCTTGGGCAGCTCCCACCATTGCCAGGGTGGGCTTGGTCAAGCCAGGGCTCTGCAGTGAATCCCTCCTGATGCCCCAGCAGCAGGGGGGGGATGTGCTTTGTGTAGGGCCCCCAGGAAGGGGGTGGATCTGCAGGAATGCACCAGCGACCCGTGACTCTGTCGGGAGGGGTGACAGTGACAGTGTCCTACCACACTCGGTGTGAGGCTGTGGTGGCACCCTGGAGGACCATGGCCAGGCCAGCAGGAGCCCTGCCCGTGGTCAGGCAGTGCTTGGCCAAGCTTTTAGATGCTTTGAGTCTAGAAATGGTTTCTGTAAGGTGCCCCTGAGTGTTAATGATCTTAATTGTGTTTGTGTTCTCCCAGGAAAGAGGCACGTGGTAGCCGGTATGTATGGAACTGTTCCCAGGCTCTACACAAATTACTTCAATTGAGGTTCTTTTGGGGTGTAATTTTTTGAGGTTTACACAAAAAAAAAAAAAAATTAATAAAAGGGGAATTATTACAGCCATGGGCTGTTTATGATCCAGGCAGTCATGACGTGGCCCGACACACCCTGTGTCCTATGGACCAGTCTGCACAAAAATCCCAGTTGTGTAATTTTGTAATTACCTGCACTGGAGTGATCTTTTGTTACCTCTCCATCCTGCATTTGGAAATGGAGCCTGAAGATCCTCGCCTTCAGCAGTATTTGTTGGTTTCATAATCCAGCTTTTTCTTTCCCCTGTGCTGGCTTCATTGGCTGATCATAATTAACATGATTTAAATGTACGAAGTTGATATTGATTGGATCCCACGTGAATATAATTATGATTATTCATGAAAATTGCTGCCTGGCAGACAAATGATACCCAGTCGTGAATTTAAAGTAAATGCAAATATTTTAATAAAAATTAAAGTAAAAATCTGTATCATAGTCAAAATCCTCAAATTAAGACTCTCAAGGGTCTAAACTGATTTCAGTCAGATCAGAACGAATTGGATCAGTGATTTGTTTGTGACTGGAAACCCATGGAAGAGACCAATTCTTCTGTATTAACATTGGGATATCCAAGGAGAAATAGGAGGACCTTAGTGGAATACTGGGAAATTGGGAGAGCTGGGATAAAACCAGCAGGATTTCAAACTGTTTAGGGACAGCACTGAAATGAGAAACTGTGTGTGCACTTACAGACTGACACAGAAAACAGGTTAAACATGGGCAGTGCAGAGATGTAAAGGAGGAGCAGCAGCACAGAGAGAGCCAGAAAAAAAAAGCCCCAAACAAAAACTGAGTGTGGTGGTTGTGTTCTCCCTGTTGGAGGTGGCAGGCCAGGAGGCGTGCAGGGAATGGGGTGCTCCAGGGAGCTACCAGACTGGAGCCATCTCCACAGAGGTGGTTTTCCTGCAGGAGAAGGCATTTTCTAAGCACATTTAAGTTTTTTAGTTATCCAGGGCTGCGTTTTCCAAGGACATTTAAATTTTTCAACTTCACAAGCAGCTAACGGAGAAGAACCAGGGAGAGTGCAGGAACTAACGAGATGCTCCAGGTGTCTTGGAGACATCTCTGCCCCTAAGAGAAGCAGCTCTTATATTCCACTAACATCACTATTTATTAGCAGCGCAGAGCAAACTGCTGCAATGACCGAATTCCCATGAAAACCCCTGTTCACTGCGCCCCCGGGGCTGGTTAAAGTTCCCGTCCGCGCAGGACAAGCGGCGGCTGGAGGGTGTTTAAACTCGTGCCGCTGTGTCCCCGCAGACGGCGTGGTGAACCTGAGCATCCCGATCGTGCTGCCGGTGTCGGCGGAGGACAAGCGGCGGCTGGAGGGCAGCGCGGCGCTGGCGCTCAGCTTCCAGGGCCGCCGGCTCGCGGTGCTGCGCAGCCCCGAGTTCTTCGCGCACAGGAAGGAGGAGCGCTGCGCCCGCGTCTGGGGCACCACCTGCCCCCGCCACCCGCACATCCAGGTGCGCTCGGCCCCTCCCTGCAACCGGGAGCCCGGCCTGGAGGGGGGGAAACGCGGGCAGGGGCTAGAGAAGCGAACCTTTCCAAGGTTTTGGGGGCGGTGGGTTTCCTGTCTGCACTTCCAGCCCAGCTTCTTGCTGGGAAGCATTCCATGCCGGGCAGGCAGGACTGGATTTTTTGGCTCTTCCTTCCAGTCAGCCAACAGGGTTGTTGGGTTTTTACAACTCCTCTCTTGCCACTTAGTCTGTGGCAGCACGAGGAGCAGCATCTCTCAGAAAAGGGAGAGCTCCGAGTTTGACTTGAGCTTGCTGCTTTAAAAAGCTACAGCTGTGTTAGTTCTTTCCCACCCCTAAAATGCCTCATTTAATTAATCAGCAGCAGGTGGTCACCTTGCAACAGGCTCATTCCTCCTGCATATTCCCTGGAAGAAAGAGCAGAGCAGGAGGTGGAGGAAGGTCTTGANTTGCAACAGGCTCATTCCTCCTGCGTATTCCCTGGAGGAAGGTGGAGGAAGGTCTTGTGCCTTCCTGCAGGCTCCCAGCTGCCAGAGGGGAGTCCAGCACCCAGCTGGGTGGGGATTGGGTGGCTGCTGCCCCACTCAGTGAGGTTCTGCTGCCCAGGACATTCAGTTCCCGTGGTCACTGCAGTGATGTTTTCCACCTGCCAGAAGGGGAGGTTGTCCTCCAGTGGGGTTGAGCCTCACACTTTTCAAAGGAGACTGAGAGAGGGAGAAGGAGCAGCTTGCTTTCCCCTTAGCACTGAAGGTGTGTGTAATTCCCAGATGGTGATGGAGAGTGGAGACTGGCTGGTTGGTGGAGACCTCCAGGTCCTGGAGAAGATCAAATGGAACGATGGGCTGGACCAGTACCGCCTGACCCCGCTGGCTCTCAAGCAGAAGTTCAGGGAAATGAATGCTGGTGAGTGCCTGGGTTCACACCAGTGACAGGGCCCTTCCTGCCCCACCTGGCAGCAGGAGCTTGCTGTGATCCATGACTTGCTCTCAAGCTCACTGCACTTCTAGGTCACTTCTGGATGCTCTCAGAACGGGGCTGTTTGGGGGGGTGAGCAGTAAGGGGGCCCAGGGCACAGCACAAAAAGCAGTGCAGGGTCTCCTTGGTTAGGGCAGTGCTTGTGATGGGCTGTGTCCTCAGTGGGCTGCTCTGGGGGCTGGGAAGGGCTGAGCATCCTGCTCGTGTCCCTCCTGGCAGGTCAGAGCCTCTCTGCACTGACATTCTTGGCCTTCACACCTGGGGGACAGCTCAGGTGTCTTCTCCCAGCTCTCTGTGCCACAGCATCCCAGAATAGTTTGGGTTGGAAGGACCTTAAAGCTCATCCCATTCCACCCCCTGCCATGGGCAAGGACACCTTCCACTATCCCAGGCTGCTCCAAGCCCTGTCCAGCCTGGTCCCAGCAGGCTGGCAAGGGTCAGACACCCACCCTCGCTTTGGGGAAAGGGTGTTGGCCCTCCTGAAGGTGCCACTGAGCTTGGGGAGGTGACAGATTACTCAAAACATCAGGGAACTCGGTGAAGGTGTCCAGTGCTGTGAACAAACGTTGTAGGAGAGCTGACAGGGCTGAAATCAGCCCCAAAGGAGGGATGTGCAATGAAAACAACCTTGGCGGGGTTATGTATGTGTGTGAAACACACCCTGAGGTGTTCAGGGCCTTGCTCGTGTGGAGACAGGACACACACAGGCCTCTCATGTGGAGACAGGGCACACACAGGCCTCTCATGTGGAGACAGGACACACACAGGTCTCTCATGTGGAGACAGGGCACACACAGGCCTCTCATGTGGAGACAGGACACACACAGGCCTCTCATGTGGAGACAGGGCACACACAGGCCTCTCATGTGGAGACAGGACACACACAGGCCTCTCATGTGGAGACAGGGCACACACAGGCCTCTCATGGCTGAGACAGGGCACACACAGGTCTCTCATGAGTGTGTGGAAGCTCAGAGTGTGGAAATGAGGCCTGTGACCCCCCGATCATTCCCTTCCAGATGCCGTCTTCGCGTTCCAGCTGCGCAACCCCGTGCACAACGGGCACGCGCTGCTCATGCAGGACACGCGGCGCCAGCTCCTGGAGAGGGGCTACAAGAACCCCGTGCTCCTGCTGCACCCCCTGGGGGGCTGGACCAAGGACGACGATGTCCCTCTGGAGTGGCGCATGAAGCAGCACGCGGCCGTGCTGGAGGAGCAAGTCCTGGACCCCAAGTCCACCATCGTGGCCATCTTCCCCTCTCCCATGCTCTACGCCGGCCCCACAGAGGTAACGCGGCCCCTGGCTGCTCAGCAGGGCTGCTCAGAGGCAGGAAGCCTCTCCATGGGGGTTGTGCTCCAGCCTGCCTGTGCAGCTGTGGAAAACCCCGGGAAGGGGGCTGGAGCTGTGTGCTCGCTTTTGGCTCCCTGCATGGTCTGCCTGCGCTTGCTGCTGCAGCATCTCCCCACAGAGCTCGGCTCCTGGGCTCCCATCCTCTCCTGGGCTGTGGGGGGCTGGGGAGAAGGGATAGAAACGGGCTTCACCTTCTTCTGTCCGGCAGGGATGTTCATTTGTTTCCCCCAGGGGTTTCCCTTCCGTCCCTAAATCAGTGGGATGCAGGGGCAGATGCTGAACCTCCCCTTGCGTGTGCTGGGGGGCACTGCCTTCGCACGCTCAGAACTCAAACCACGACCTCCCTGGTCTGACCCAGCCCGATTCCCCTGCCCTGCCCGTGGCCCCCCTGTGCCCCAGCCCTCCGAGCCTGTGTCCCTGCCCGCAGGTGCAGTGGCACTGCCGAGCCCGCATGGTTGCGGGGGCCAACTTCTACATCGTGGGGCGCGATCCCGCGGGAATGCCGCACCCCGACACCAAGCAGGACCTGTACGAGCCCACGCACGGCGGGAAGGTGCTGAGCATGGCCCCCGGCCTCACCTCCGTGGAGATCATCCCCTTCCGCGTGGCTGCCTACAACAAGCTCAAAAGAGCCATGGATTTCTATGACCCCAAAAGGTAACGGGGCTTCTTCAGGACTTGGGGGTTGTGGTCACCTCGGGCTCACAGCTTTCCAGGGCAGGGGAAAAGCCTGCCCAAGGAGAGGAACGGGGGAGAACCTGGGAAAGCCACCCGTGTTCCCCGCCAAGAGCTGTCCCCAGGGGTCACGTGAAACTACAGATGCCACCAGGGAAGAAAAGCAGCACAGGCTGGGGGCTGAGTGGCAGTAGAGGCACAGCCTCCCACGGCTGGGGAGGTGTTATGGACACTCCAGCTCCTCTGGGATGAGGAACCCTCGGGGGTGACTCGGGCCAGCTGTGCTGATAGCACCTGTCTCTGTTCTGCACAGGCACGACGATTTTGACTTCATCTCAGGAACACGCATGAGGAAGCTTGCTCGGGAAGGGGAGAACCCCCCGGACGGCTTCATGGCCCCCAAAGCCTGGGAAGTCCTCACCACGTACTACCAGTCACTGGAAAAAAAGAATTAACTCCTCTCCTCCCCGCTAGAAATAGCTGTATCAAGAGTGAGCGATGATTGATTGATTCCCTATGGCACAGATCACTTGGCATTCCCAGTGCTCTGACCCTGGCATTTTCCTGCCTGGGTCAGAGTGATTTTTATCAATCAGAAATACTTTGAGCCTGATCCTTCTTCCCCTAAAGCTGCTGGGAGTGTCCCCATGGAGCTGGCAGGGATGGGAGCGGGCACTTCGTTCCCGGCTGGTGCCGGGATGGGCACTGGGATTGTTGTGCTGCTGCCAGGGCCACACAGCAGCTCCCGGTGCAGAGGGGGCACCTGGGACCAGGATAAATCCTGCCTGGAGCAGAAATGAAGAAGTGCCTTTCCACGTTGTGCCTTAGACAGTTTTTGCTAATAAACAGCAGAATCTTTTTAATGCCCTTTTTTTTAAAGGATTTTTTAAAAGCAGCTGTGACCGCTGCCAGTTCCCCGTGGCTGAGCCAATTCCTTGCTGCTTCCTTGCTTCTTTCCTCCTGCTTGACCTCTCTGGCCAAGCAAATCCCAGGCTGAGCATTCGTGGTGCTCCAAGTCCGGCTCTCTGTGGGGACTGCGCCGTGGTGATCCCTGTGCTCGCAGCCCGGCAGGGGAGCCTGTCCTGGAAGGCACCAGAAAGCCCTGAGATCCCTGGGAAAGCTCTGGCCAGCAAGGAAAAGTCAGGGATGCTGTCACAGTGCTTTCAGGTGTCCTCCCACCTGGCAGGATGGGATCCCCTTTCCCTCTGCCCACACTCCTCCCATCCCAAAGGCAAATCCAAGGCAGAGCAGCAAAGGTGCAGCACGAGGTGGGTCTGGAGAAGCAGCTGAGAGGAGGCTGAAGCTCCTGCCCTCATCCACCCCTGTGTGGGTACTACAGGTGACCTGATTTACTCCGTGCCTGCGGGGTGGGGCCGCTGGGGACAGCCAGAGGATGGCAGGAAAGGCCCTGGGCCCCCCAGCCCTGTGGGGTGCTGGTGCTGAGCCCAGAGCCCGGTGCTGCTCCCGGCTCTGGCTGTGGGAAGTTATCTCAGACTTCATCTTCTTCCCCACCCTCATCCTCACGTGGACTTTGCCGCCGTGCCCCGGGGCTTT
Organism: Oreocharis arfaki; assembly: GCA_013398015.1. NCBI lineage: Eukaryota > Metazoa > Chordata > Aves > Passeriformes > Paramythiidae > Oreocharis > Oreocharis arfaki. Next base: position 20,299 of record VZRR01008471.1, on the reverse strand, counting down.
CCCGCTGACTCGCAGCTCCCGCGGTGGCCTCCAAGCGGACGGAGCGGTGACACCAGAGCGGAGCTTCCCCGGGCACTCCGGGAGCCCAGGGCCACCCGCCCGTGCCTCGGGCTCTGCCCGTGGCCAGCGGAGGCTCCCGGGGCCCGGGCTGGACCCGCCTTGTCCCCCGAGCCGGGAGGTGTCAGCACAGGAAAACCGAGCAAGCACTCGTTGATTACAGCAGCGGCCTCACTCCGTGGTTTTTGCAGCTGTCCTTCAGCAGCTGCCCCGGGAGCCGTCGGGATGTGCTCCCAGTGAGCAGCAATCAGCGCTCCTCTCTCCTTGTGCTCCACTTCGAGTTCCAGGTGCATCCACGCTCAGCAAAACCAGCCAGCTGGATACCGTGAGCTACGCCCTGCTCTGCCGTGGCCAGGGCCCAGCGTCCAAGCCTTCATCTGTGACTGGAAAATATCCTTGCAAAAAGTCTTTTTGGGTGGTTTTTTAAAGTCATTTTTTAAAAGTATTTGGAGCAAAGCTGTGTTTTACCCCCAGGCAAACGCTGCAGCCTCCCTGGGAGCTGACAGCGCACCAGCCCCGGCCTCAGCCACCCAGGCCCTCTGGCAGGGACCTGCAAGCCAAAGGCAATATTCCCATTTTGGATTTTTAAGGAGTGAAACAGCCCTGTTTCTGCTCACCATAAAATAATCCAGTATTGAACACCCCCCTCTCCCCCCAATAAATCCAGGTGGTCACAGCAAAGAACAGATCTTGTATTATCCTTTTAAACCAGTGTAGGGTCCTGATTACCGCTGATGAAAACACGTGGACTGGAGGTTTTATAGTCTATTTATTAAAGACATGAGACTGGAATTTGTACCTCAGCTGATGCATCTCATGATTTAATATATTCTGAACTCGATACTCTGCTGTGAAACACTCACCTTTAGTACAAATAAATATTTATACGTGGAAGTCGCTCTCACTTTGTGATTTTTGGGTGGAGCTCCGCTGAAGACTCGCTCAGCCTCGGCACCGCTGGGCTTGAGCAGCTGGCCCCGGAACCGTGGGAGAGGGATCAGGCTCTTCCCCCCTTCGGAGAGGCAAGATCAGAGGCCGAGGGTTGGAGCAAGCCGCTGGAGCCATGGAATGAAAGCAGCCACCTCCCAAAGCACGCCGCTTCCCCAGCCTTTCGAGGCAGCTGCCAGAGGGTTGGTGCTTTGACAAGGGCTCCCGCAGCAGCAGCAAGAGCAGGCACGTAGGGAAGAGTTCTTGGAGAAGTGGGAATTGCACTGCAGCTGCGGTCACTGCGCCAGGGGCAATCAGAAATAACTCCTCGAGCCTCTTCAGTCAGCCCCTGACGAGTTGTGGGCAGCAGGGAAAGGCGGCTCCGGCCAGCAGTGCCCAGAGCCGGGATTTTGGGGACACAGGCAGGAGATCAGATCAGGGCTCAGGCAGTGACCAGAGGCTGCCCCCGGCTTTGTTCCTGCTCCCTCTCGGTGCGACACTAAAACCCCCTGAGGACACACTTCACACTAAATTAAAGCCAATTAAGAGCTGCCTGCGCTGGGGCTTTAGCAAGCAGGAAGCAGCCCGGAAAAAGGCAGGAGGTGCAGGGGGATCCCAGTCTGGCATTTCCGAGGTGTAACAAGCCCCGAGAGGGGCGGGGAGAGCAGCAGGGGCAGAGCAGGCACTGACCACACGGAGCGGCCGGAGAACTGCCCAGCCCTGCAGCCTTCCCAGGAGCGCTCATGGCAGCTGTAGGGTTACTCATGGAATTCCGGAATGGGTTGGGTTAGAAGAGACCTCAAAGCCCACCCAGTGCCACCCCTGCCATGGGCAGGGACACCTTCCACTGTCCCAGGCTGCTCCCAGCCCCAGTGTCCAACCTGGCCTTGGGCACTGCCAGGGATTCAGGGGCAGCCACAGCTGCTCTGGGCACCCTGTGCCAGGGCCTGCCCACCCTCCCAGGGAACAATTCCTTCCCAATATCCCGTCCAGCCCGGCCCTCTGGCACTGGGAAGCCATTCCCTGTGTCCTGTCCCTCCATCCCTTGTACAGAGTCTCTCTCCATGTTTCCTGTAGCTCCTTCAGGCCCTGGAAGGCCACAGTGAGGTCACCCCAAAGCTTCTCCTCTCCAGGCTGAACAATCCCAGCTCTCCCAGCAGAGCTGCTCCATCCCTCTGATCAATCTGGAGCCTCCATGGACTCGCTCCTGGATCCCAGGCTCACCCAGAGCCAGCACTGGGCACTCAGCACTGCCCCCAGCCCCAGCACTAAAGTGCCTTGTGGGATTTAACATCCCATATCCCAGACTTTTCCCATAGCCCAGCACTTCTGCTGTGCCTCCCACTGCTTTGTGATCCTGGTAAGAAGGTGAAGTAATTATTCAATTATTTTTAACCTCCCCCTCCCATTTGGTTTTAAGACTAAATTAGGACAAACTCAGCCCTGCTGCATCACCCAGCCAGCATTCCAGAGGGCAGGACAGCAGGGAGCAGGCTAAGCTTGAGGGACACTGTCACCAGCCTCTGACACTGTGTCATGGCAGGGCTCCAGCCCTCCTTATTTCACTTTATTTTCCTTTGCAGTGCATTTGGTTTTACATCATCCTCTGCCTCCAATGCTTCCCTCCCCTCACAGGCAGCAGAGCTGTGAACAGAGTCCCACCCCTGGGCTTTGAACAATTCCCTTTACAGATTTGGGGTCAATTAGTGCACAATTCATAGCATTATGTGAAAAAAACCTCAAGTTTTTGACTATCTCTGACAATAACTTCACCAAAAAACCCCATTTTTGCCACTCACATTTGCCTTGGCCTTTATCGCAACAGAACGTTACAAGAATTCACCAGAACTGGTACCAGCAAGCACAGCACGTTGCTAACTCACATTAATAAGCCCAAAACCCATTCCCTCCTCTTTAAATTCACAGATCTGAGCATGGGACAGTCAAACATCACACAGTGTCCCCCCCGTGCCTCAGGGCTGTGACACTTCAGGGCACGGTGCCACAGGAGGGCTTCCAGAGACTGAGGGAGCAGCAAGGCCTCGGGACAGTGCACAGGAGCTCAGAAAGCCACGGCTTCAGAGAGCTCAGAGGATGTGGGGCTTTAGGAGAGAGCAGGTGGGATTCTACTCTAACTGCTCACAGCAAGGGAAAACCAAAAATAAAACCAGCCTTCATTTAAAAAGCCTCCAAACGCAGAATTCGTAAAAAATTAAAAGTATCCAAACATTTTTACAGAGTATTCTTCTATCTTGACTAAATGGCACCAGATTTCCAGTGGTCATGTGGAAGAAAAATCAGTAGCATTTCAAATGTTGCTTTGTTGTAGAAGCAGTTTCTATCCTGGCATTTGCTGCTGAAAGGTAGAAGTGAACTGAGTATCGAGGAATCTTTCACCTCTACAGCTTCTGGTTTGCTTTGCTTCAGGAAGTAGAAAAGATTTTCCATACTCAAGTTATCTACAGATTATGTCTATATATAAAAAAAAGTGTGGCTATGTACAGGTCCTGCACTCACACCCCCGCTGGACACACGCAGCCCGTGCCGGCCCCCGGCCCTGCCCAGGACCCCCCGCTCCTGCTGGAAGGCCCCGAGGGACCCCGGGGGCAGCACACAGGCCGGGCACTCGCTCTTGCTCTGGGCTCAGTTGTTCCACTCATGATCTGTGCTTCCACTTCCAGCCGGAACTGCAATAACTTAGAGGTTGTTGTATAAAAATGATTCCAGAACAGAAGTCCCTCTGCCACCCCCGCCCCCGCCCCCCGACACTGGTTTTGCTAACTGATTACAGAAGTCAAACTAAATCACATCAGGAACTGCAAACACACTCTTGTCTTAATCAAACACGATCTCCATGGCCAGGTTCTGCATGGAGACGTCCTTGGACTTCCTCATCTTCTCGATGGCCCTGTGGAGATCCTGCTGCTGCACGGGCCGGATCTCATCCTCGTCGTGCCTGGGGAAGAGAGAGGAGCAGCCAGGTGAGGGCCCAGGGGCTGTGTGAGGGCTGTGCCAACAGCCAGCAGCCATCCCTGCAAACAGCAGCTCTGACATGGAGCCAGCATCACACTGCAATCCCAGAACCACCGAGGCTGGAAAAGCCCTCCCAGCCCATGGAGCCCACCCTGTGCCCGATGCCCACCTTGTCCCCAGCCCAGAGCACTGAGTGCCACCTCCAGCCCTTCCTTGGACACCTCCAGCCATGGGCACTCCAAAGCTCCCTGGGCAGCCCCTGCCAAGGCCTGAGCACCCTTTCCAGGCAGAAATTCCTGCTGCTGTCCAAGCTGAGCCTCCCCTGGCCCAGCCTGAGGCCGTTTCCCCTTGTCCTGTCCCTGTTCCCTGGCAGCAGAGCCCGACCCCCCCGGCTGCCCCCTCCTGTCAGGGACTTGTGCAGAGCCACAAGGTCCCCCCTGAGCCTCCTTTGCTCCAGGCTGAGCCCCTTTCCCAGCTCCCTCAGCCGCTCCTGGGGCTCCAGCCCCTTCCCCAGCTCCGTTCCCTGCCCTGGACACGCTCCAGCCCCTTGGTGCACCCAGGGATGGCTGCAGATACCAGAGGGATGTCACAGCACTGTCACCAGCACTGCAGCCTGGCACTAACCAGAGCAGCAGCAGGACTTGCTGGCTCAGGCCACCTCCAGCGTGGGCACCTTGGGACAACCGCTCTGATTTTCAGAGGCAAAAGGAGCAACAGTAACCGAGTTGTGAGGGGGTTTCTGTGTGCGGTGGCAGGGGGGCAGGAAAAGGGGCTGCTCCCGCTCTGTGTGACCCTGCCCCGTTCCCAGCTCCCAGGGAACACCAGGCGCGGCCAGAGCGTGCAGCAGGCCCCACGTACACGTCCTCCTCGCAGGCGTTGTTGACGTACTCCCGCACGCAGAGCAGCGCCGCGTCCCGGCACATCTCCTTCAGGTCGCTGCCCGAGAAGCCGTCGGTCTCCTTGGCCACCTGCAGCAGGTCCACGTGGCTGTCCACCTGCGGGGAACCACGCCACCGGCTTCGGTCACCACCACAAGCAACGGCAGCCTGGCAGAGTTCCGCCTGCTCTGAGAGCGGCTTCCTGGGACATTTTGGGGGAGCTAAATTATCCCCTTACTCTTTGAACCTCCAAGGGACTCACACCATTAAAGGAAACTGATGTTTCAGCTCATCGAACTCTGCCATTGGCTCCAAACCCCACCAAAACCCCACAGAAACCCCGAGCATCCCACTGGTACATCCTGTACTAACCACGCTCCCACACGGACCTGCCTGGCGAACGCTGGATCCCAGGAACAGTGACCCGCTTCCCCAGGAGCCCACACAAGTTTCTCAGAACTCTCTTGTCTGGACACCTGTTCCTGCTTCACACAGCCCCAAACTGGGGGATTCAGAGGCAAAATGATGTGTCCAACTCAGTGCACTGGGTTGGGCTGAACCCTTGCTAGCCAAGACCCCACATTTATTCCATCTCTTCATGGAATTTCTGATTCCTTTCCCACCATGTGCACCAGTATTTCCTTCTCAAAAAGTTAAAGCCAAGCCAGTCTAATAAAAGGCTGAAATTCTGGGGTGACTTCTTCCAAGAGAGAAACTATTCCATGGTTTAAGGCAGGCAAGGAAAAGGGAGGGCAGGACTCCCCCTGCTGTGTGAAGTCTGGGCTTGAGAGATCCAATTCCTCCTCCCATGGAATAACCAACACAGGCTGGATTTTTAATCTCCCTGAAAAACTTACTTGTGTGGCTGTGGTTCCCCGCCAGATGCTGGTGAGCTGCCATTTTCAGGCATCTTCAAAAAATGTAAGTTGGTTTTACTACTAAATGGTATTTATTAGGTTGGAGCTCAGCCTAGAGACACTCTGCAATGTGAACTTGAAAGCAGCTAGTGCTGCTGACTGAATTTGGGAGGAAGTTCTCATGACAGGGATCCCATATCCTGCCACAGACACTTCCAGGTGTGCTCACACCTACTCCTTCCCCTCTTCTCTGAAGGTAATTGGAATTATGGATCAAAAGCAGCACTGTCAAAAGCAGTCACTCCTCCTTTCCTGACTTGTGCTAAGAAAGAGTTAAAGAGCAGCAGCATCTCCCTGCTTCATGAGGGCTTGAAATTTCCTTCCCTGCTCTAAACATGATTCACCCTCACCTTTTTTAGAGAGAGGAATCTCTCCTCCTGTAACAGAACAAGCAAATGGGGACAGAGGAATGGAGTCACTGCTCAGAGGGGGTGATTCACCACACAAGCCAAGGCTGCTGCTCTCACGAGGCTCCTGCTTACAAAGGAGCCAACTGCAGGGCTTTCATGTGAGGCCACACCTAAACCCACAAAAGATCCCCCAGTTCTCACCAGCAATGCCCTGGCAGATCACCTCAGCCTCCCTGCAAGGCAGGCAATTCTAAAGCCCATGTTCTGCAAGGCCAGAGCTGCTCTGGGGGCAGCAGTGCAGCCATGAGCCACTCACAGGGGGCTACTCACGTTTTCATTCTTCAGAATCAGCTTCAAGATCGCCTCTCTTTGCTTCAGAGCCTGAAACAGAAGGGACTGAAGTTACCAGAGGGCAAAAACAAACACTTGTGACATCCCAGGGCTGTCAGTGCCTTGGGCTCAGCCACACGAGCTGCTCCCTGGCCCAGGACATGTGACACCCGCTGAGGAAACCTCTCTGCTGGCAAATTCGGTTCCACAGGTGATGCCTGGGAAATTCTAAACCAGGAAAATCTCCCACTGTGCGTGAGGAGGTCACTGAAGAATCAGCTGAGTCCTGAGCAGATCCTTCCTAGGAAGGTCAAACACAGACAACCAAGACTGGCTTTTGTGCCTGCCAGACCTCACTGACATCATTAAAAAGGGGGACAATTCCCCCCCAGACAATCTGGCAGCTGAACAGTTGCTACTCTGTCTCAAAACCCACTTCTTCCATTTCCCTCTGCTTTGCAGGTAAATTTTTATGAGTAATTTGGGGCCTTTTCATCTCAAACTCAGTTATAAAATCTGCAAGGCTTTCACTCCTGCCCGTGCCTGCTCCCAATCCACAGCACACCAATTATTCCACCTTCAGCAAGAGTCAGGGCCGATCTGGGCTGATCACAAAACATAAAAACAAGAGAGAAGCAGGAAGTTCATGGCAGGGCTGTAGTGGGGTAAGGAAAATCTGTTCCCTAAATGACACCTCCTGTGGTAACTCTGATCCTGGGAGAGGGAGCCAATCCCTGGGATATCCCAAGGCACATAACTCATCCTTCTAACAGGGGGGCTTGATAGAAAGACACAACAAAGAACTCAAATCCACATCCTTGCCCCCTACTGACTCAAGGAATAGCTGGAGTGTGTGGAACAGGTAGAGAAGCACATCAGTTCCCAGGTTATAAATTCTGTTTCCAAAGGGATCCATCCCCCTGGAGTGACAGGCAGTTCCAACAACACGGGCCTGGGAACACAACTCCTCTCTTGCACAATCAATAAGAGTTTTGCTCCTCCAGTTTGGTCTCTGAGTTTCAGCAAAAAATGGATAATGATTTCTGCAGCCAGAAGGGAATTCCAGCAGCCACGGCTGAACTCCTGAGAACACTGACACAAAAATGTCTGGTGACATCACCAAGCGTTCAAAGGCGACTTAAACACCTGGAAAAGGATGGCAAGAGCAACTTCTGGAGTAAGGACAACGTCGTGGCAGCTGCCTAACTGATAAAGAACTTAATAACTGGGGCATAAATCACAGAACCATGGAATGGTGTGGGTCCCTTAAGATCCACATCTCATTCCAAGCCCACCACAGGCAGAACAAACCTGGTTTTCCTGACTGTCTGCCGTGGAAAGGCCTGAGCAGAACACAGCTACAAACAAGCCCTTCCCAGGGGAAGTGCAGCATCCAAACAGCTCCGTTCCCAGAGGAGAAGGGCAGGGCTGGGAAGGTCACGGTGTTGTTTCTCACGGTGTTGTTTGAGATAAAAGACCCAAGAGATCAAAACTTCACCTCAAAATGCAGAGTTATGGACATGCTTCAAAAATGCCTAAAAGCAGCTCAGCAGAATGCAGCATTTCCTGGCAGAAAGCCCCCAGAGCTGTGGGTTTCCTGGCTGCTGGGGCAGGGCAGGCAGCACTTACAGGCTGGTTGATGTGGAAGCGGGTGGGCATCCTCCTCATGATGGCAGAGTCCAGGTCCTGGGGCCGGTTGGTGGCTCCCATCACAATCACCTGTGTGACACCAACAGACACCACTGAAACCAGTGCTGGCAAACATCCACAGACTGGGAATTTCACCACCAGCCATGGGATCTCCCCCACTCTATCAACAGCATCGACATTTAAAGAAGTTCCATAAAGGTTTCCTGGCAGTGATCTCAGCAAGGGCAGCTGGAGAGAGCCCTGGGGCCACAAATACCACCTGGGGGGAGATTTCTACCCCAGCCCAACTCGAAAGTTCAAACCCTAAGAAGGAACTTAAAACTTCTGCTTGTGATGTCACTTTTAGTTCCTGGTGGGATTTGAAAGGAGATGTTTCGGGAAGGTATTTAAACATGTGGTGGTTTTGTGCTGTGCTAAAAAAAGAATCACAGAAGGTTTGGGTTGGAAAAGACCTTAAAGGTCCTCTTGTTCCAAGCCCTCCACGGGCAGGGACACCTTCCAGGAGACCAGCAAGGCAGTGGGCTCACCTGGCAGCTTTCAGGTGCGCTCAAATGGTGCCTTTATTGTTTTAAGCATTAAAGAAAGCATTCAGTGACCCACAGGTGCCTGGAGCAGCAGCAGGTTAAAGGTGTCCAAGCCAAGCCCAACACCAGCACAGTGTTTACCTGGCTGGAGCACTCCAGTTCTTGACTCCAGAGCAAATTTGCTCCCCGTCCCCAGCAGCCTGCCTTCCCCATGTGTTACTCTGAGCTGTGTACACGGCAAACAGGCAGCCAGGAGAGTGCAGAACGTCAGGGTGATCCATCTGGGCTCGGGGCTTTCCTGCCCTGCTCCGGCCTTTGGGCCGGGCTCAGCAGCTCCAGGAGCACTGGCCAGCGGGGCTGGTGGCCCGGCAGAGCCACCCTGCCACCTAGAGGCACTGGGGGTGCTGGCTCGGGGATCATCCACACTTCTCCGGGCAGGATTTTCAGCCAAAAGGCACATTTTTCACCTGCCCCGAGCTCCTGCCAGACTCCAGAGCCATCCTCGGCACGTTTAGCCCACAGCTGAGCGTGGCCTCCAGGTGGAATCAACACATCCACCTCAACACTTACAGCTCCCTCCAAGCATTCGGGATTCTTGTATTTCTTACAAAAGCCAAGCTCTGCTGAACTCGAGGGACCCCAAATTGTCTCACTGCAGGGACTGAATAATGTCATTTGCTCCAAGGAATTGTCAGTGTGTTGGGGAAAAGGGTAATCCATTGTGCTTGGAAGCTGATACTGGTTTCCAGTGAAGGGTTCCTATCACTGGCTCTTTACTAATGGGAAGCTTCACACCTCCTCAGTTTATATATATTCACTGTCTTCTACTCGTTTTTGGGAAAGATCAGCTGAAAAACATCTTTAGCACAAGCTTGGGAGAGGAGGAAAAGCAGATTTTACACAGCAAGAATTACTGGATGGCAGTGCATTGGAAATTTATGGAAAAATACATTAAAAGGGCTGAAAATGTTCAACTTGGAGAATAAATATCCTTCCTAGAGGCTTTACGAAGATCATCCCAGGTGACAGTTCAGAACCATGCCATGGAGGCTTCTGGCTACATCCAAGTCACTTAGAATCCCAAAACGGTTTGGGATAGAAGGGACCTTAAAGCCTCTCCCATCTCACCTGAAAATGCCACTTCTTGATTAAAACCAGAATAAGCACAAAGCCAAACTTCTCAGGAAGAACGGTGATCTGTGGATGCACCTCCCCTCATTCCCATGAAGCACTGGCAATCACTGACAGGAAAAACCCTCTGGCAATCCCTGCTCCACGCACTCTGTCACTGTTCCCAGGCGGCTCCTTGCACAACGTCCCAGCACCCTGAGGGAACCACATCCCTGCTCCCAGCACCCTGAGGGAACCATATCCCTGCTCCCAGCACCCTGAGGGAACCACATCCCTGCTCCCAGCACCCTGAGGGAACCACATCCCTGCTCCCAGCACCCTGAGGGAACCACATCCCTGCTCCCAGCACCCTGAGGGAATCACATCCCTGCTCCCAGCACCCTGAGCACCCACCTGGCAGTTGTAGTCAGTGTCCAGCCCGTCCCACAGGCTCATGAACTGGGCTTTCATCATGGCTGTGGCCTCGTGGTCGGTGCTGGATCGGTTCCGCAGGAAGGAATCTGTGCCATAGGGGGGAAGCAGTCACTGCCAGTCCAGCTCCTCAGGGGCTCACCTGGGCTGCTCCCTGACCTTATAAATGCATTTTTAACCACCAGTGTCAGCAAGCAACGAGTGCTGCTAAGGGTGAAAGCAGCAAAGTGGAATCGCCCCCATTGCTAAGCCCCCCTTTTAAAGGGCACTGCATAAGAGTGCACCCACCACAGGACACTGCCCCACATCTCGTGCTCCAAATTTTCACCTTCCTGGGTTCATGGAAAGCAGCCTCCCCTTCTATTCTTCAGCCTTATGAAACTATTCCAGAGCTCTCCTAAACCCATATTTTGCTTCCCAGGATGAGCCCTGACAGCAGAAACACTGAAGAGTATTTGCTGCTGGGTTTCCTCATGAGCCAAAAATAAGTAGAAGCTTGTTTTACTTGTAAATTCCTCCACTACCAGCAGGAAAACAGACATTGTTCTTCCTAATGTGCCACCATTACTTTACAAGCCCATTTCTATTATTTTTCTCCTTTCTCCAATCCTATTTCTCTTACTGAGCCTTAACTCTTTATAAGGAGAAGATGACAGCAGATCCATACATCACTGAACCTACAGTTTAATGTCACTCTGCTATAGCTACTGATAAAAAAGGAGATTTTTACCTATTTCATCAATAAAAATGATGGATGGCTGGAGCTTTACGGCCAGGGAGAAGACAGCAGCAGCCAGTTTTTGGGATTCCCCATACCATTTATCGGTCAGCGTGGAGGGCTGGAGGTTGATGAACCTACACCCGGCTTCCTTGGCCGTGGCTTTGGCAATCAGGGTCTTCCCACATCCAGGGGGGCCGTAGAGAAGGACTCCTGGAAAATGCACAGCATTAGTGCTCTGGTAGGACAGGCCTGGGGGTGTCCAGGCTCGTGTTTGATCCAGGTGTTAAAAGGTAAGAAACCAAACCAAGGAAACACAATTCCATCAAACCAGAGGCTTTCAGATAATCCCTATGAAACCACAGCTCAGAATACCCAGAGACAGGAATGGTGAAACTGAGAGGCAGACATCTGGAAGATAACTGGTTTCTTGTCCCTGCCCATGGCAGGGAGTGGAACATCACATTTAAGGTCCCTTCCAACCCAAACCACTCCATGATTCCATTTTATTCCATTCCCAGGACTACAAAGGTTACATAAAATTAACCCTTGTTTATTTCCTGTCAGCATCTGACAGGCCTTGTTTGTAGCTACCTTCAGTCCTGCTAATAAAACTTAGCACAGGGGAGTAGGAAAAGGAAAAATCCATCCCACAACAGACCCCACAGACATTTTAAACAAATTACCCACAATTAAACATGACATCTTGTATTATTTTTCAAGTTGCCACAGTGCAAGAATTCACAGGAGTGTTTTTCTAAGAGAGTTGTAAGGAAAACAATTTAAAGAGCAACACTCAGTCAAAAGAGCCCAAAACACAGGGAATTATTGAGGTTTTTTCCTCTGTTTATGTGAGTGATGACCACAAACACGGTTACTGTGAAGCAGTGACTTCCTATTAACACACAGCACAAGCCACTCATAGAACTGGGGAGCTGCCCCAGCTGGAAAGTCTGCTTTAAAAAGGATAAATAAAAATATCATTTTTTCCTTCAGCTTATTAGATCATGGCATTCATGTAATTTTCCAGACAGCTTCAGTTTGTGACTTACACAGAAAGCAGCCTGGAAAAACTAAACCAGCTACCAAAGTGCTGCATTTTCCATCCCTTGGGACACAGGACTGAGGCGGTCACAGATCCAGGCAGCCATTAAGAGCTCCAGAAATCAATATTCCAGGGAACAAAGCTGTGAGGATAGACTTGGGTGTTCTGTCCAACATTTTAGGTTTAAATCCTGCTTTTTTTCCTTTTTTTTTTTTTTTTAATTGCAGTAACATACAACAACTATGGCTGTAAGGAGTTCAGCAGATCCAGCTTCTGCTCTACTGTGGAAAATTAATCTGCCACCTGCCAGCTTCCTCACTGCCTCAACGCTGTGTAACCCAACTCCAGAGAAAACCAAGGGATCTCCAGAGGAAAAGTGGGATGTCTGTCTTGTTGAATGACAGGAATTTCTAGGATTGTCAAAGCTCTAGAGCAGAGTTAGAGCTCAACTCTGCCAAAGGACAACACGGGGTGTAAAGAGAATAAAAATGACAATTTAGGCAGTTAAAAATGCAGGATACATGGATTACAATGGCCTGGAGTGACAGGACGAGGGGAAATGGCTTCCTGCTGACAGAGAGGAGGTTTGGATGGGATACTGGGAAGGAATTGTTCCCTGGCAGGGTGGGCAGGCCCTGGCACAGGGTGCCCAGAGCAGCTGTGGCTGCCCCTGGATCCCTGGCAGTGCCCAAGGCCAGGCTGGACATTGGGGCTTGGAGCAGCCTGGGACAGTGGAAGGTGTCCCTGCCCATGGCAGGGGTGGAACAGCATCAGCTTTAAGGGTCCTCCCAACCCAAACCATTCCATGATTCTGTGATTAGTGCACCAAAATGGACCATCAATAACCAAAATCCAGCTGTTGCTTCTTTATCAAGATGAAACTTCTTCACCAAAGCAGGGGAAGAGGGAAAACCTGAGGGTTTTTTCCTGTCAACAGTCCCAATGGTGCACTTCGGCCTGGCAACCCACTTCCCTTTCTGAGGAACTGCACCTTTTATTTTTTAAATACCAAGGTATAAATCCATCACATTCCCTTCCTACCTTTCGGGGGCTGTAAGAGCCTGGAATTCTCAAACAAATATTTCTTCTTGATGGGCAAAATGACAGTGTCTTTCAAATCTGTGATGACATCATCTAAGCCTGCAATATCACTCCAGGTGACCTGAAAGGGAAAAACAGTGTTGGGAACAATCAGCATCCATCCTGACAAGGAAGAACACCCACCAGCTTCAAAGTGATGCCTTGAAAATAAAAGAGAGAAGGGATTAAAACCCTCTGCTCTCAAGGATGCAGTCTGAGTTTTCAACCACAGGAATATTTCCTGTGTATTTCCAGAGATGTGTAAATAAGGTAAGCCAGAGCTGAGGGGAGCTTTCCAGGCCTGAGGAGCAGGGAAGTTGCTCACATGCATGCTGAGCGGGTCCACCAGGTGGGCAGCAATGCTCATCTCGTACTCAGTCAGCTTGACATTCTTCACTCCTATCTGCTTCATCAGCTTTTCAGCCTGGGGGAAACAGAACACCAAGAAAATCAAGGGAAAGAAACTCAGTGCTTCACCCAAAATTCAGCCTTTCTCTAGAACTGCTATTTGTGGTTTGAAAAGCTTCTCCCTAAGAGGTTAAGTCTTGCTTTAAGCAGAAGGTTCTGCTGTTTCCTAATGACTTTGCTGTCACTTGAGTGAAACCAAGTCAGATGTCTCAGTTCCCATCAAACAAATGCTGAGGGCCTCACGTGCCCAAATCCACAACTCCTCTGTTATGACCTAAGAACCAACCAAAACAAACCTTAAAACACAGAGTTTTTTAACCCCTAAGCCTCCACAGCACTTGGACAGATTCATGTATTTTTTACAGGAATCAAGGAGAGATTAATGTATTCTTAAATTACCAGAAGCCAGTCAGTTCCTAATACAAATTCAGTGGGTTTTCCCTAATTTACAAGGAAAACTCACCCAGTGTATCAACACACTTGCACAATTCAGTTTCTCTTTCTGCTCAAACTTGCAGTAAATCCAGCAAGGTTTTGGGATAGTGCAGTCTCTTAGGTAACAGCTGGCACTGGCACCCATTGGGAAAGCTGCTTTTCAACTAAAAAGCTCATTGCAGAAGGAAAACCACCCAGCACAGATTGAGGTTGCTCAAAACCTGTGAAATTTTTGTCAGTCAGAAACGAAACAAAAAAAGCTGCCACATTTCCAAAGGAAACCTTTAACTTTTGCTTTGGACTCCTCTAAAGCTTTTCCAGGGCACAAATCGTTCTGGTTCAAGATAAGGAACAAGGCTTTCCACTTTTTCCCTCCCCTTTCCAGGGCATTCTGACTGCTGGTGGAGGTCTCTGCCACTAAGTTGCCAGAAATGCAGAGCTTTTAAGGTCTCTTTTAAGTTCAGAATTAAGTCTTCTCTGCTCAAGGTTTTCAAAGGCAACCAAGACACTGATGATTTAAGGCCACTGCTGCTCAGCAAAGCTGTCAGAAGCAGAAAAGGCACCAGGCCCACAGACTTGCTGAAAATCAGAGCCAAGAGCAGCCTCCAGACCAAGTTTTGCCACCACTTCAAGTTAGAAATTGTAATTTGTTATAACATTGACATTCGTTACAGACTGTAATTTGCTATAAAACACAAGCCCTGAAAGGACCAACAGCCCAAACCCTGAGACTGACTAAAAAACTCCAGCTTCCCATCAGCACACTCCTCAGTATCCAGAGAGCAATCCTACCTGCTTCTGAGCTTCCACCTTCTGCTTCCTGGTGGGGTCAATGGCATCCACCATCCACTTGATGGTGAAGTAGGTCACGGCCCCGAAGATGGTGAGCCGGAAGATCAACCCCACCACCTCATTCCGGCTCAGGGGCCGCGAGAACGCCTCGGCGTGGACCATCCTCCTTCCCAGCTCTGGGGGGGACAAGGGAAGCACAGGGAGGGACAGAAAGGAGAAAATCAGAGCTGAAAAAACATCTGCCTTGTGTTTAAATGTTGTTTGATACATGCTGTTTCCCAGGAACTTTGGACAAGGCCATGGAGTGACAGGACAAGGGGGAATGGCTTCCCAGTGCCAGAGGGCAGGGATGGATGGGATATTGGGAAGGAATTGTTCCCTGGGAGGGTGGGCAGGCCCTGGCACAGGGTGCCCAGAGCAGCTGTGGCTGCCCCTGGATCCCTGGCAGTGTCTAAGGCCAGGCTGGAGCTCCCTGGGATAGTGGGAGATGTCCCTTCCCTGGCAGCAGGGGGAACTTTAAGGTCCCTTCCAACCCAAACCATCCTGGGATTCTGTGTTCACAGTGGGCACGAAGGTGACATTCCCACTAAGAGTGACATTTTGGGACCACTACTGACCCAAGAATGCTGAATCCTGGAGCCAGGGAACTCCATTCTTTAACCAGAGAGGTCTTTTCCCTAAGAGGAAGTTCACAGGAAAGGCACCCGACTGCCACATTAAGGAGCAATCAACGACTTGCCTTTGATTAAAATGAGGTTAAGAGCTGGAGCCTGCACCTGGCAGGATGTATGGGGAGTTATTAATATTCCTGGAAACCTGAAAATGCTGGATGTGGCACACAGCTATCCAGGGAAAAGCCTGACTGCTGCAAGAGCCAAGCCCAGAGAGCACAGCACCCTCAACCTGGGGAACAAAAGGCACAGAGGAAAGAACTTTCCTAAAACACTGGGAAAATGACTCGTAAAAGCAGGGTCCACTTCATCCTCAGTTGGCAGGGGGGATCTGCTTGAGAATCCCCAAATTACTCCTTGTGCACTGCCCCATTTTCCTGCTGCAAGGGCAAAAACAGCAGCAATTCCTCTGGCAGCTCCCGACACTCCCTGGCCACTCTCCAAACCAAGCTGGCAGCCAGGGCAGCACCAGAGCACCCACAGCCAAATTATCCCTGAATCCCCCTCCTCAGGGCAGCACCAGAGCACCCACAGCCAAATTATCCCAGAATCCCCCTCCCCAGGGCAATGCTGCAGCACCCACAGACAAATTATCCCTGGATCCCCCTCCCAAGGGCAATGCTGCAGCACCCACAGCCAAATTATCCCCGAACTCCCCGTTCCTGTGTCATGCCGAGCCCACGCTCATCTCAAGACCCTGCCCTGCCGCACCACTGATTCTGGAATGTGGAATCCCACTGAGGCTGGAATCAGGAGAAGCAGTGCTTTATGCTGGCCAACAGCCATCAACACCTCTCTGCTGTATCCCAGCTCGGACCACTGAAACCACTGGGTTTGGAGGGTTTGCAACTCTTTGTTCCCTGTTTAGGCAGGTAAAAATCCAGTGTGTCACTGTGTCCACCTGCCTGGAATACAAATGACATCTGCCTGCTTAGGGATCTAAGCGAGTGCTCCAGAGCTGTGTGGGGATTCTGTGTGTCCTCGTCAGCCTGACTTATTAAAATAAAAGGGCTCTGTAGTCACTGAGCAAAGAAAAAACCTCCCCAAAATCCCAGTGCAGAAACCTCCTTCTTACGCAACCCATTCCCTGAGCGCCAACCGTAAGGAAAAGCTTGAACAGGAGAGAAATTGAAGCATAAGCTTGTTGAGCAGTCCTTGCTAACATGCAAACGCTAAATCCTGTAGGAGCTCAGTTTCTTTTCCCTGAGGCGAGGACACTTCACTGCCGGCCCGCTGAGGCTCCGCTCTGCCCGTACAGGCGAGAAAGGGAAACCAAAAGCGGCAGCGGCGCCGGTTTCTGTTCCGCTCCGAGGGAAACTGAGGCACTGCCGGGAAGCCCTGGCCTGCCCCGGGCCCGGAGATCCCCGCAGGACCCGCCCCAGCGCGGAGATCCCCGCCGGTGCCGGGCAGCCCCGTCACGGCTGCCCCGGGCAGGGCCGGGCCGCGCCGCCCGTGACCTTCCCGCCTGCCCGGCAGGTGCAGCGCGGCGGGGCCGCCCTGCCGCTGTCCCGCCGGGTCACTCACCGTGCGGCGGCTCTCCGGGACACGGGGCGGGACGAGCAGCAGGAAGAGGAAGGAGAGGAGGAAAAAGAGGAGGAGGAAGAAGCGGAGGAAAAGCCGGCGGCAGCACGGAGGGCCCGGCGGCGGCGCGTCCGGCGCTTCCTCCGTCCGTGCGGCGCCCGCTGCCGCGCCCGAAGGTTCCGGCCGGCGGCGCCCCGCGCGGAGGTTCCGCCCACCGGATAATGGGCAGCGCCGGCCTGGGAAGGGCTGGGATGGGCCGGGATCGGCCCGAACGGGCGTCAGCGGAACGGCACGGAACCGAACGGCTCAGCGCGGCCTCACCGGCACACGCCGCGGGCACGGGCTCCCGCCTACAGCGTGCAGTGACAACGAGAACTCCGCTCTCTCTGCACTAATAATTCACATAACGTAATATTATATATATACATATACAACGTGTTAACAGAAATGTAAAATAATACGTATAATGTATAAAACGTGCATATATACACACATTTTATATAGATGGGTATATAATTCATATATACATAACCCATGTAAAACATACCTAACGTATTTAAAACACACCCATAGTGAAAGAAGAATGTTCAGGAAAAAGGTTAACGTGACAGGATCTCTCTAACAGCCGCAATTAACCCAAAATTTTGGCCATTTCTCTTCAGCCCTTCTGCTCTTGTGCCAAGGTTTTCCAGCGCCAGGACAAGAGGAAATGGCCTCAGGCTGTGCCAGGGGAGGTTCAGGTGGGACATCAGCAGGAATTTCTTCATGGAAGAAACGATACAGATTTGAGCAGGCAAGTCCTCCCTTTCATGCTGCTCCGCCAGCGTTTGATGGTAAAAAAGATTATAATCGTCTGGAGGTTTTTGTTTTTCAGCTCATGTGGACCATTGTGTTCATTCATTCCTGGAGGAAAATATTTAAGACCCTTCTGGTTTTCTTCCCACTCCTGAAAAAAAAGTGACATCTGTTTTGCTGCAATTAAAGAGAGACGCAAACAGACACAGACACACACACACACACACGAGGAAAAGCAGCTTGAAACCTGCGTTCTGTCACTGCTGTGGTGGCAACCTCTGACAAAAATCCCTTTGAAAAATACTTTTAAAACTTGTGGAGAGGTGCAATTTTTCAGAAGCCATCCAAGGTGGTGGTGATGCAGAAGGTGTGGATTGGACTGGGCTCCAATTTATCAAAACACTGAGGGATTGTGATCAGGATTGTGACTGACTCTTCCCTCCCAGAGTTCATGTGGGCTTTTCAATTCATAGCTCCAGTGAAGCGGACTGTCTGGAAAGGAAGTGTACTGGGAGTCACGGGGGTATCCTGGGGGGAAAGGTGTTTGTGGCAGCTCTGCCCCCAAGCACTTGGCAGGCCTTGGATCACGGGCAACGCTTCCCACCAAAGGAGAGATCCACAAAGTGGGAACTTGAGTTAAAACTCGGGCAGAGAATGAGCCTGGATGGGTGGGAACCTCAATCCATCTCATTCCAACCTCCTGCTGTGGCAGGAACACCTTCCACTATATCCCAGGGGCAACCACAATTTTCCCAGCTTCGGGTTTGCAGCTGGAGGAAAGGGGGAGTGTGGAAATTGAGGGGAGCTCGGCACAGCCAGGTGGGGGTCAAGAGGACCTTTGTGCCTGGGAGAGCACAAGGATAAGTGGATGCAGACCAGTCCCAAATATTTTCAGCCTGAAAACCAGGAGAAGGTTCTGGGAACAGCTTCCCAGTGGGAATAATGGTGGCAAAACATCTTAAGACACAACTTGATACGTTTCAGAAAGGAATTATATAATACAGCATCTGCAAGGGCTGGAGGCTGCGGCAGCCCAGGAAATCCCTCCCTCCACCAGGCTCCAGCACCTCTCAGAAGTGTTTAAGGACCGAGCAGGACAGTGGAATAGATATTTCTTTATTATTTACATTCATTATTCATACACAAAGCGTCTTCAGCAAGATGTCTTTCCCTGACAGCCCCAAAAACGTTTGAGGTGGATTTATGGATGAACCCCAGGATCTGTTCTTTAGGGGGATACCTGCCTGGCTTACATCACCTCCTTTTCATGGAGAGAAGGGGCACATGGACTCCCCTCGTGCCCTCAGGCTGGTCTTTTCCACGGTGTCTCTCTTGTAGATGCTGACCTCCAACAGATTGCATTCCTAGCTGCCTTAAAATTCTAGGTTTTACCTCACCAACCTAATATCTCACCTCTCTGCACAGAAAGGGAAAAAACCATCACACAAAAGATCCCAAAAAAACGTACCAAATCTTGAGGAAGATGGAAACTGATACCAGTGCTTATATCCAGGAGCTCAGGCTGCACCAAGCTACCTGATGGTCATTTTCCTGCGAAACATTACCGCTGCTAATTCCCAAAAAGTTACAGGAGTTCTCAGCTTAGAGTGTGAAGAGCCTTGTACAGTGGGGTTTATCTCCTAACGTTTTAAAGGGTTATAATGACTGATATAGAGATTTATAGACAGCGCTTTCTCCCTGCCAGGATAATTGTGATCGCTGTGGGAAGGAGAATGGAGTGGGACAGAACGCTCCATGGAAATACCACGGGTGCTGAGACAGCCGGCCGGACCTGAGGGGCCTGTCATGTCCCTGTCTCCGAGCTTGGTCACCCCGAGGACACCAGGGGAAATTTCTCCATGGAAAGGGTGCCCAGGCCTTAGCAGGGGCTGCCCAGGGAGCTTTGGAGTGCCCATGGCTGGAGGTGTCCAAGGAAGGGCTGGAGGTGGCACTCAGTGCTCTGGGCTGGGGACAAGGTGGGCATGGGGCACAGCTGGGACTCCGTGGGCTGGGAGGGCTTTTCCAGCCTCAGTGGCTCTGTGATTCCGAGGACAGCAGGTGGCCCAAGCCCCCCTTCCCTCAGTGCCCAGTGGCTGCAGGGGGCGACAGGCGCTCGCTCACCGCGGCTTCTGCGCTTCACGCCAACCCCGGGGGACGTGAGGGGAGGACGACGAACCCCCTAAAGACGCCAAGTTGACCCCCCCGTTCCCTTTCCCCGCGGGGCCGCACCGAACCCGTTCTCCCCCTTGCCTTCTTCCAGCTCGGCTGAGGAAGGAGGAGGGGCGAGCGGGCAGCAGTCCCGAGAGCTCTGAGGGGCTCGGGCGGCTCCGAAAGGCTCGGGGGGCCCCAGACCGCCCCGGCCCCTCACGGCCCCTCACGGCCACTTCCGCCCGCGGGGGAGGCGCCGCCGCCAGCGCCCACGTGACCCGACCCTCCGCACCGCCGCCGCCTCACTTTACCGCCCGTATCCCTCCGCTCGCAGCGCCCCCCGTCCCCTCCGGGGGGCCAGGGGGGGCCGGCGGGCGAAGGGGTACGGGCGGCGCGCGCAGTGCGATCCGGTCCCTCGGCTTCCCCGGGTCCGCCGCTTCGCCGCTTCTCCGGTGGCGGGGTGGGAGGGACTACTTTGTGTGTTGGCGGATGCGTCGCGTGGGCGTGGCGGCGCCGCCCGCCGTCCTCTCGGAAACCG
>VZRR01008467.1:195272-227905 GCA_013398015.1 Oreocharis arfaki | reverse complement strand
TGCCGGGGGTGCCGGTGCCGCGCCAGGTGCGGGGCCCCGAACCTGGCGCTGTCCACTCGTGGTGGTGCTGAAGGGGCGAGCGGGGAGGGAGGGAGGGGCGAATGGCTGCTTGTTTGGGGAGGGCTTGGCATGGGTGGACCCATCCTGGCGCAGGGCTCTGCGGGCACGGAGGATCCTTGAGGAGCATGGAGCGTTCCGAGAGTCCTGAGAACTCTGAGGGGCACGGGGAGTCCAGGGGTTCCTGGGAGCTCTGGTGGACACGAAGAATATAGGAGGTTCCAGGATTCCACAGTCGCAGAAAGTCCCATGGGCTCTGTAGGGTACGGGGGTCCTGGTGGGTCCCCAGGTCTCTGTGGGACATCGGAGTCCCATGGTGATGTTGCCCTGCTAGAGCAGATGTTCAGACCTAGACCCAATTCAGTTCTTCTCCTGCCCACCTCAGGAGTGGAGGCCAAGGGGACCAGCTCCCTTTTCTTCCTGAGAAATCCACTCTGGCCGACCCTCTTCTTCTGTGTCCACTGCTAAGGACAGTGTCCACTGAGGGGCTTTCTATTATTATTTTGTTATGCATGATTTTTCAGGCATGAAATTGGTCTAAGAGGATTATGGTCCATTATCATCAACAGAAGTGTTTTGCTGGGATTTTCAATTAATATTCCAGTGCACCTCAGTAATGCCCATGTGGACCAGACCACTCCAGTGGGGCACTCGACCCACGTGTGGTTTGCCCAGGTTGCCTCCTGCCCCTGGGCCAGCCATGCAAGTGGGTGAGCAGAGGCAGGTGCCCTTTCAGGCCCATTTCAGAGCCTCAGTGCTGTTTTTATCTCCATCTCTCTGGGAAGTCAGCCTTCCCTAGCGAAGAAAAACTTGTTCTATTGTTGAAGAGGGTGAAAAACCCATTATCTCCCCCCATCCACTCTGCACATTGCCTCTGCTGTGATTTACTGCGAGTCGTGGAGGATGTTTTGCTCTATATTACACAGATGCAGCTTAATAGCATGGGGGAGGGAGAGGGACACAGAGTCCAGACTCCTGCCTTCTCTGTTTTCTTGTTGATATACTGTGTGACTCAGGGGAGACAGCTCTGTGCCGCAATTTCCTTTAGAAAATAGGGACATTGGTCACTTGGCCTGGTGAAACCTCTGAGATTCCTGGATGACCAGTTCTGCAGGGGAAAGCAAACTGTTACTACTACAGCTAATATGATAGTAATTATGATTATTAATCACCAGGCAGTCAGGATTTAAGGTTGGCCTCCTGCCCTCCTCTCAGCCCATAAATCAGTCCGAGATGTTCACGGACACATCACGTGGACAAGGATGTGTCTGACGGTAAGGGCACGTGCCGGCTCAGAGCCATCCTGGTGGGGTCCCCAGAGTGGAGTGTGGGGGCACCAGTGTGGTGCATGGGGCAGGGGGCAGGGCACAGCCCGGCCCCCCAACCCCTCTGCCAGGGCTGGGGCTGTGCAGTGACCCCAGAAAGACTTGTCCTGCTCCAGGCATAGCAGTGGGGCCCCTTTGATCCCCCTTTCTCCAACCAGGGGTCTCGTTCCAGCATGTGGCTGGTGGAAGAGCCTCTCTTACCAACCCTCTTCCCCACACAGCCCTTGCATATGGAGTTGTCATGTCATTCTCTTTCAGGAGCTTCACTGAGCTCTGGGAGCCTCCCAGTACACCCGTGGTTCTTCCAATCTCCTCACAGCTCCCCAGTCCCCTCAGTGCATCCCTGTAGAGCCAGGTCATCCATGCAGCTGCCAGTCCATGCCCTGCCTCCCTGCCCTCTTTGGAGCACTTTATGGCTGGAGTCCTTTCAATTCCCTGGGTTTTAAGCATATGCTTGTAGTAAATCCTGTGCTTACATTTTATCCCAAATTGGAAAAATTGGGGTCTTTGGGCAAATTCTCCTGCTGTTCAAGTCAGCTGAAGGGCTCCCTCTAATTTAACTGAACAGTAATCCTCTCTCTCCCTGCCCCGCTCTCCTCCTCCTCCCTCCCTCAGTTCTACTTCCCCCCCCACCCCGCTCCTCCTCCTCATTGAATGTTTTTGAGGTTTTGCTCCTTTCCCCCTTTTTTTTCTTCCTTTTCACACCAGTAGGAAATCAGTAGGAAACTACCTGGTTTCCAAGGGCAAAGGAGACCTGGGTGCTTCCCAAGGGTGTCCTCCCCCTCCCTGCTCTTGGGAGTGCAGGAAATTATCACCTACTCAGTGAGGGGCTGCCCTGGGCAGGCATAGACACATTGAGAAAGGAGGTGCAGCCTTAATGGGGTATGGACTTGAGGTGGGAGTTGTGGGTTGGAGGAGACGGGAGCCCACTTGGATCCCAGCACGGCAGCTGTCGGCTGGCGCTTGCCAGGAGAAATGTTTGCCGACTGAGAGGCGACATTTCTCCTTATTTCTGTAATTAGAGCCACTCTGCAAACACAGCTGGGAAGGGAGAGACAGGGCTTTTGTGGTCCCCAAAGCTGCTTCCAGCCACCAGGACTGTCCCCAGGCACTCTTGGGTGTCCTTCTGCCTGGTGTGGCTCATGCACCTGCTTTGCCCTTCACTTTTGGAAGATGCTCCAGGGATGTGACACAGGAGGGAGGAATTGGGGCTGTAAATTTATTTTGCAGGTGGAAGGATGCTCCTTGTCCTGGCTCTTTCCTCTGCCTCACCACTCCAAATCCTGATGTATTTTTTCAGGCTGTCACCTCCACACTCTTTGTTTGTTGAGTGTAAAACAAAAAAGCCCCACCCAAAACAAGGGTGAAATGCACAGCCAAATCGAACCCTCATCAGCCCGGGCCTTCCGAGCCCTGGGAGACTGCAAATCTGGGAAGGACTCAGTGACATTAAACCAGGTCACGAACATTGTTTCCTGACAAAGCCGCTTCCCACTTGTAAGTGGCAGGAAAAGCCATGGAGACTCTGCTCTGGGACACGGCCTGCACAGCTCATGACATCCTCCTGGCATCCTGCCTGTCCTCGCTGCACAGCAGGGGAAACTGAGGCATGGGGTAGGCTCGTGACTCACCTGCCAGGAGGATGGATGGGGCCTGCAGGCTGCAATAACTCGTGATGCTGCAGGGAAGTGCAGGGAAAGGCAGAATGCAGCCGGGGGAAGGGGATGCTGGCAGTGGCTGCAGCGGGTCTGTCTGACTGGAAACTCCTGGACAAGGAGGGTTAGGAGCCGAGTGCCAAATTCCCAGCACCTTTGGTCTGGGACAATTCTCTCCCTGTCACCTGGGATGCCTCAGTGGGACAGTGTCAGCTCAGGGGAGAGTCCCGAGGGGTGGGGACAGTTCCCCACCTGCACTGGGACATGGGCAGAGCCTGCTTTGGGGTCCTGCTGCTGAGGCACCCCGAGACAGGGCGATGTTGCCCATGCAGGCTGGGGACTCTGCGGGGCTGGAGAGGGGGCCAGCCCAGCTGGCACCCCTGAATGCATCTCCTGGTGAGGATGGGACCCTGCTGGGTGCCCAGTGCATCCAGCCACAGGCATGGATGACACCCCTCCACCAAGGATGGACATTGGGAGGGTAGAGGCGTCGTTTGGTTTGGATCTGGCCCTGTCCCCCTTGGTAGGGAATTCTAGCTAAGCCGTGAGGCTGGGGAGAGTCTGAACTTGCTGGGGGGGGGGCGGGGGGAAGGAATATGGAGTCTTGCTCGTCACCCCCAAATTCACCTTTACCCCCCTCAGCCCTGCTTGAG
This sequence comes from Oreocharis arfaki, assembly GCA_013398015.1. Taxonomy (NCBI): domain Eukaryota; kingdom Metazoa; phylum Chordata; class Aves; order Passeriformes; family Paramythiidae; genus Oreocharis; species Oreocharis arfaki. The sequence continues at coordinate 224,215 of VZRR01008467.1, read as the reverse complement.
CAGTGGGGAGGGAAGGATGGTGCTGACCAGAGCTCGCAGGGGCTGAAGCCAAGGGCAGAGAGCTGCAGGGATGGGGCTTTCCCAGCCCCTATCACAGCTCACTACATCCCTTCCACAATTCTGCTGTCCCCTGAGACCCCCCCCAACGCCACCTTGCCCCTCTCCTCTGCCCCAGGTTGGCCCCTGCTGATGGCCCCCAGCTGCTGCCAAGCTGTGGCTGCGTATTTCCAGGCGCTCCTTGTCCCCGGAGAAGGGGAATGTGAGGAACGCAGCCCTGTGCACCCTGTCTGCTCCTGCCCAGCCGCCCGTCGGCTAAGAATAGACCTAGCTTGGCCGGGCCCCACCAGCACACAGGGGCTGTGGGGTGTGGGAACCCCCAGTCACCTTCCTGTGGTCTATAATGAACCTAAAAGAATGAAAAATAGGTTTCTCTGATGTCCAAAGGGTCCTCGTGCTGGTGAAGGGAACCCAGAGTGTTTCTTGCTTTGAATTCGTGTGATTTTAAAGCAAATCTGTCTGGAAGCTTCATATGTAGGCAGGGGGGTGCAAAGCAGCTCCCCAAGCCTCGGTACCTGCTGCCTCCTGAGCTCCCCTCCACGAGTTCTGTGAATTGAGAGGGAATCTCCTCCTTTTTTCTGCTTTTAGGTTTCTTTTTTCTCCTTAGGGAGTGATTTCACTGAGCTTCCTAATTTCAGCTGTAAGCATGATGCAGAAGCCAGAAGGCAGCAAAATCTCTCCAGATGTTATCACAACGGGGAAGGGAAATCATCCTCGGTTTAAAGCTATCTTGTAAAACACTGCTGCTGGCTTGGCAGAGCCCTCGGGGTGCCAGCCGGCCCTCGCTACCCTCAAAAGTTTCACCCAGGCCCCCCATCTCAGCCAAGAAGCTCCAGTTGAGCTCCAGGTGGAACCTTCAGCGTCCCCCTGGGCTGGACTAGGCATAACCTTGTGTCCAGCCCCATCTCCTGGGTGGACTTTGCACCTGTGTTGAAGGTAGCCTGGTGTCCAACCCCATCCCATCTGCTGTGTGGACCTTGGCCCCGTGTGGAGGGTTGGCTGGTGTCCAATCCCACCTGCTGCACAGAGCTTGAACCTGCGCTGAAGGAACCTGGTGTCTGCCTCTGCCTTCTGCATGGCCGGCAGACCTGGGCTGTCTGTCTGCCTCTGGACACAGCTCAGTGCACCCATCATCCACCCTCATGCCCACGGTAAGACAAACTCAGCTGCTTTGTGAATGCTCTGATATCTAGTTAGGGCTGAGCCTGTGTTGCAGTCCCTGAGTGTTCAGTGTGGCTCTTTTTTTTTAATAAATCCTCTTCTCCAGAAAGCAATTTTCATGGAAGTTGCAGGATCTTGATGATCTTGGAGACCTCTTTTCCTCCACTAATGGGGCAGAAAGGAGCCAACAAGCTCAAAATTACCAGTGAGGAGCTGAGCTGGATGGAGCACACCTGCATCAGCCTGATTTCCCAGGCTGAAAATACACTTGGCTTCCAACTCAGCTCTCACCGTGCCAGGTCTCTGCTCCATGAGCAACGCACTGCCGGGAAGGGGGGAGAGGAGGGAGTCTGCTGTGCCGGGATATAAAGCAGATGCATCAAGATGTGGAGAGGGAAGGACCTCGTGTGAGCGCAGGGGCCTGGGGCTGCTGCTGCCGGGACCTGGGGACAAACGGCTGGGGTGCCACCTCCCCGTGGGCGTCCTGTGCTCGAGGAGGATGGAAAGCAAACAAACACCCGAGCGTGGGCGGGCAGACACCTGCCTTCTGCTCGTCTGCCAGGTGCAATAAGCCTCTCCCAAGCCTCAGCTTCCCGGTGTAAGACGTGACCGAGGGCAGAGGCCATCGGATGGGACAGGGACGGGTGGATCATCCAGATCCCCTCATTTCCCCTGCTGCTTCGGGCTGCAGCAGATCGCAGCTCTTTAAGGCTGCAATAATCCCCAGCCTGGGATTAGTTTTGCACCTAATCACTGCAGAACAAATGCAAAGTTTTATTTACAGAAGCAGAAGAAAGAGGAGGCCAGGGACGGGGGGGGGATGGGGTGGGTCTCAAGCACGGCTGATCCCGAGATAATCAGGAGCTGGAGGGCAGGAGGCGATCGCTGACCTTGGACACCCCTCCCCGGCTCTTACGTAAATGTGTCACTGAGCACTGGAGTCACAGCAGTCGTGAGCTCCAGCCTTGTCCCAGCTTGGGCTTGGTGACCCACCAGCCCTTTAAACAGTTCATGTCTGGACTTTGGGGATTTTTGGCCCTGACTCAGCCCCTCCCTTAGGCACGTGCTTCACTGTGAACCCACGAGCTGTCAGCTCTGATGGGAGCCGCGATTTAGGGGAGGATGGAGATGCTGCAGAGGGATGCTGATCTTTCATGATGGGGATGGAGGAAGCTGGGTGCTGCAGTTATGTTGCCCCAAAGCCAGGCTGGTCCACAGGGATTTGTGTTTGCACTGGTTTGGGGTGGCAGCTCTCCTGATTGAGAGCCTTTTTCCACTGAGTCCCCAGCCCACATGCAAGAAGAAGCTGAGCTGCTGCTCGGAGGGTGACAAGACATAGGTTTATTTTTCATCCATGCAAGCGAACAGCCTGGCAGCAGGCAAACCAGGATGTGCTCCATCCCTCCCCAAACTGCCCTCTGTCACTCAAGTCCCTGTGGCTTTGCCCACAGATCAGAATTGGCTGGTGGGTGACCAGGCTGGACCAGCTCCAGCCCTGGGCACAGGGGCATCTCGTGAAGGCTCCGTGCCTGCCGGAGCCTTAATTTGTCTTTCCCCTGATGCAGACATTGACAAATAAATAGCTCTTCTCTGCTTTGGCTCTTGCATAGTGGAAAGGAATGTCTGACCTGATAGGAGAGAGGAGTCTTGGGTTATGGAAACCCATGGCTTCCTTGGCAAGTGTGCCTGTGGCATGGCTGCCAGCCTGGCCAAGTGCCCATGCTTGCACCCTGTCTATGTTGCCTCGCTGGTGGCTGCCTTATTTCAGTTCCATTTCTGAGCTGGATTTGAAGGCCTTTTTCCTGGCTGAGGAGAACTTGACACCAAAGAAAATGGTGGTGATCAGGAAGACAAGTGCCAGGGCGAGCAGGACCCAGCCACCTGCTGTGGCTTGACTTTCGGGCAGGGACATTCCCAGGAAATCAGTTTTGCTGGAGCCATCTTGGTCTGGAGTGGTTGGAAAAGAGAGAAATGAGAGACATGATTGTTGCTAGGGGCTCTGGGCTGTGGTATGTTGAGTCACCAGCTGGTCACCCTTGCTGGTCTCTTGGATGCCCTTTGAACTCAGCTCCACGAGGAATCAAGGAGAAGCATCCGAACACCCTACGATTTTTGGGGTGGCCAAGGGGCACCAAGAGACCTCCATTTCGTTCTGACTCTGTTGAGGGCTGAGCCCTGGCACATCATGGACCTGCTGTGCTTGGCTGAGCCCTGCATACCTGTGTAAGGAGTCCAGCTGTACTCAGGCCAGCCCAGGACCTCCCCGTTCTTCTCATTCTCCTTCTCCAGCCATGTCGTGAGCGGCTCAAAGTAGCTCATCAGGGCCTCTGCTGACATGTTGGGCTGCCCCGTGATGAGCTGCATGGCTTCGGGCCACGGCTTGCTGAAACCCAGCTTCAGGGCATCCCTGCGGCAGGAGAAATCAGCTCCAGTGGGTTCCCCATCACCCTCTCGGCTGCCAGCCCCTCCCCTCCCCTTGGTATCAGCATCCCTGGGTATAGTCTGTACCCCCAGAACCATAGGGCTGCCAGCCCGGAGCACAGGGAAAGACGTTTTTCTTGAGGGGAAGAGGGGTTTGCATATATTAAAATCCTCCAGTGAATGCAGCCTTATGCAGAGCAGTCTCTGGGTGAAAGGGTTAATTTTGCAGGTGCTTTTCTTGAAGCAAGGGGGTTGTTTCCCTAAGGAACTGGGGGCTGGGAGGAGGAGGAGGAGGAGGAAGAGGAGGAGGGAGCCTTCCCCCTTCCAGAGGCCTAGCTACCATCTAGTGGCTGCTTTTGCAATCACAGCCCCAGCGCCCAACCCAAGGTGCCCTTGCCCCAGGTACGGGATGGGAGAGATGACCAAGGGCTGTGCTGCCTCCTGTCTTGCTGGGCTGGCTTTAAAGTACTTGGGGACATAGATGCCTTGGCTTTGCCTTGCCCACACACCTACCCCAAGATCTTCCCAGCCTCCTGGGACTGGTAGATGTCACAGGTGTGCAGGGGACCCTTGTGCCCAGCTGCATCACAGAGTGCCTGGTGGAACTGGAACTGGATCACAAAGCTGACAAAGTACCTGGTGGAGAAGGATGAAGAGATGGGAATGGACACTACTAGTGCCTGTGCAAGAGAAGATGTGGGCCCCCTCATTTTCTGGTTGCACCCTCCCAGTCTGGAGGACCATCACTGGCTTTGGAGCTACACCTGCTTCAGCTCAGCTCAACCTGCTGAGGCCATTTCTCCCATGACATGTTTTGCATTTGTCGGAGTGGATGAGCTCATCTTCCTTGGGTAGGGAGAAATTCCCCCACATCTAGACTTCTCTGAAGCTTTGTCAGGGTTTCCAGAGCTGCCCAGCCCATGCAGGATGGTGCCACCAGCCATGAAAAAAGGTGTCATCATTGGCATCTGACCTGGGGATCCTGCTTCTGTGTCCAAGTGGTGTCCCTCATGCCCCAGTCCTGCTGGCTCACCTAATGTAGGGGACGTTGGCAGGGATGTGAAACTTTGCCCCGGGGTCAAAGTCATCTTCAGACCTCAGTGCTGGTGGGCACAAGCCCTGATACTTCATCCTGGGTGAGAGAGGGAGAGTCAGGTCAGGCTGGGGAGGAGGAGGTGGAGTAAAGTGGGAAGAAACATGGTGGGGTGTGAGGACAGAGGGAGGGGTTGTGTATCTCATCATTCCCATGGCATTTAACTAGACCACAAGGAGAAAACACCCAGCGCGATGATGGCCAAGGCACTTGTCCCAGAGAGGGGTCTGAATTCCATCCTACCTGAGGTTCCACCACTCCTTGTTGTACTCATCCTCCTTGATGCGCCCATCAAAAACTTTCCAGCGCCACTGGTCCATGAGGTATCCGAAGGGCAGGAAGGCGATTTTGTCCAGGGCAATGCTCATCAGGTAGTTGATATCACTTTCTGCCCGAGGCATGAAGATGTGAGCAAGACAGTGCTGTACCCACCTCTCCTCTCTCTGTGGGTCATTCTGCCCCAGAGCTGGGTGTCCCCAACAGGTGCTGTCCCCTCCATGCATGCAAAGCCACCCCATGTATGTCCTTGAGCCCTTCCACCCTGCCCATCCCCTCCTGACCATCTGCATTTCCAGCTGTTCCCATCAACATCCCCATATTTGCTGTGTGGCCCTCCAGCTCACCTTCGTTTTCCGTGACTTGGTCCAGCAGATTGATGCTGTGCAGGTGTTTGGGGGTGGAGACAGACAAGGCCATGACATCCCCAACAGCCTCGTGGAAGCCAGGGTTGGCCCCGTCGCGGAAGGAGACGGGCTGGTCCTTGTACTGCAGGAAGTACTGGACGTGGCCCATCTCATGATGCACTGTGATGAGGTCATCCATGTTCACCACAGTGCACTGCTTGATCCTGGACCGGGACACAAGGGTTGGGGGAGAAGGGAGGGCAGTGGTGGTGTGAAAACCTCTGGGAACCATCATGACCTCTTGAGCTATTTTTCCTTTTGATGTGCCCCCACCCCACATCTGATGCCAGGCAAGGCTGGCCCTACTCCATGGGGTTGGTCTCTTCCTTCTCCTGCATCTCCTGCTGACCCTGCCCATTCCCTGTCTCTGTTCATCAGCTTTTCCATTCTACAGGACAGGCCAGGGCAGGCACGGATAGCCCTGCATCCACCCTGGGGACTTCTGCCAGCATCTTGGGTACCAAGGGAAGTGCCATAGTTGGGGTGCCACAGGCACAGAGCAAGATACACTGAAGTGGCTTCAGACCACGTGCCCTTATTCTACAAGACGCTTCTTTCTGCCCCAGCACCACATCGGTTGTGGCCACCACACCTGCTCCCCATGGGCACCTGAAGTCCTTGCGATTGTAGAAATCCCAGGCCGAGGCGTGACACACCACCTCCCGCCCATCCGATGGCTTCTCAATCATGGACTTGTCCCAGAACTCCTGCGGCATCGGGATGAGGCCTAGAGAGGTGAAGAAACGGTCCGACTCTTCAAACATTTTCTTGGGTGTCCAGCCCTGGGGAAAGAGCAGACACCTAGTGAGGGAAAATGGGGGATGCTGGGGTGCCGGGGGTGTGGAATGATAAGAGGACAGAGGTAGCTTTGTTCTGGGCACGGGGATCTCTTGGAGTCAGCTAGACCTGGATCCAGGTCTTGGCATATAAAAGTAGGGAGAGAATACAGATGAGGCATGGATTTTTTTTGCAACAGTACAGCATTTGGCAATATGGGTGGTGGCAACAGCCAAAGGTTGCTGGGTCCCAAGGGGCTTCCCCAGAGCAGCCTGGAAGATCACTGACCTGTTTTTTCATGGCTGGGGTGGCATCCACCTTGGTGGCATCTGGGAAAGGTATCACCAGGTCGAAAATGTTGGACCATGACTGAGCCCACATGTTGCCTGGGAAGTGCAGGACAATGACACATGTCAGGAGGGAGACAGGGAGAGGAGAGCAACCAGGTGGATCACCCTGCCTGGTCCCTGCCCTGCCTGGTCCCTGCCTTGCCCGGTCCCTGCCTGCACAAGGGCAAGGTAGGCAGGAGCCCATCCATGCAAGAGAGGTCAAGTCATGCTGAACGTGCTGCCCTTCGCTGGGGCAGATTGGCCTCTACAGACCCATCCCAGGGGATCTTGTCCCTTCAGCCAGAGCTGAATAGAGACCAGTCTTAATTCTTGGCATGGCACAGAGCCAGCCTCACCTGGTGGAGACACAGCTTAGCTCAGGCAGAGCCCTTACCTAGCAAATGGGCAGGGATGGGACCCTTCAGGTTTATGCGCTCTGCACCGTACTTTCTGTAGAGGGCTCGGCGTACATAAGCATGCAGGTTGAGGTACAGGGGCTGCAGCTGCAGATACAGCCTCTCCAGATCTTCCTCAAAGGTGGGCGTCTCATACAGGGATCTCCAGTAGTCCCCGTTGTCTTTGTAGCCTGTGGTAAGGGAAGAGCAGAAGCTGTCAGACACTGTCCTTCTTGGGCAAGACTCTGTCTTGCTGTTCAGACACTCCAGGTCCCTCCCAATCTGTAAGAGAGTAGATCTCCTGGGAGTCAGTGAGACCTCCACACCCTTAGGATTTTGACCCTCAGTTGGATGAAGAACCCAATCTTCTGCCCACAGGGGGTTAGGGCCGTGGTGGGCTCTAGGGGAGCAGGGCACTGACCATTGAGCATGGCTGCCTTGTTGCTCAGTTCCACGTATCGCTTGTAGTTGTTCCTCATCTTCTTCCCAGAAGCATCCCGCCAGCCCTTCCAAGTGAAGAGGAGCTCATCATAGTCCCGAGAGGTGGCCATGATGTCTGTGAGGTCTAAGAGAGAGCAATGAAGCCACAGTGATGCTGTTGAATGGGCTGAACAGGTGGAATGGTTCTGTACCCAATGTGTTGCTCAGGGGCCATCACAGAGAAGGTGAAAGAACCTTTCATGGCCTTTCTTCATGCCCCAATTAAAAAAATTCCTCCCTGCTGGGCCAGTACAGATGCCTAGCACAACACCCTGCTAGATCTTACCAGGATCCAGTGGGTGACAGGTTTTGTTCTCTCTGCAGACCTTGGCCACACTGTATGTGGTCTCCATATCTGAGAGGAGGGTATTGTACTGCAAAGGAAATCAGGGTATGTAAACTGGTTATCCTTGCTCCTGATATTGGAGAATGTCCCAGCCCATCAAGGTGTTTTCTGGTGTTCTACTCTGGTCCCTTCCAAGATCCAGTGTGACCCCAATGGAGGCAACATGGAGTCAATACAAGAGGGCCTGGGGCCAAGAAGCAATGTGTCATTGTCATGCAAACATCCAGGCCCCACTGCAGCCTGGGGTAGGCAACCTTTGGGTGGGAAACCCTGAAGACAAGGATTTTGGCTTTGTGTAGAAGGTGCTAAGCTATCACCTTTTTCAAGGCAGATGGTGGCTGTCTGGTGGCATTTCTTAAATTTTGAGAGAAGCTTGTGTCTTCACACAGGGTGATGGCAAGGGACACTACTCTTTCTCTGTCCCACTACCACTCACCTCCTTCAGCTCACTCTCAGGCAGGGCTGCCCTCTCAATGACACTCAGCTTCTGGAGGATGCGGGTGACACTTTGGTCCTGGAAATCAGAGGTGTCAAACTGCCTGGCCCTCATGCCGTACTCCAGGGTGTGCTTGGACATGGCCAAGTTCTTCTCCAGCTACAATGAGAGAAGAGAAGTTGCTTTGGGGAGGAGACACAGGCCACCACTAGAAACACCACTAGGCATCCCATGACTGGCACCCTCCCCTTAGCTGCCTTTGTGGGTACCTCATGGGATGATGAGGGTTTTCAATGAAAAGGCACCTCCTTGGTGAGAACGTTATCCCTTTATGAGGGGCAGGGGCTGCCCTGGTTTTCAGAGCTCCTGTGAAATGTACCCTGGGTACATTTACCCAGGCTGTTCCTGGCTGTTGGCTCTCCCTGTGCAGCCCCAGGGTCATTCCCATACCATGATCTCCTTGTTGTGGTCGGTGATGTTGGTGTTGTAGGCCCAGGACGCCTCGGTGTAGGCATTCCACACTTCCTCGGCCGTGCTGTTGTACTCAGACAAGAACTCTTTAGCTTGTGCCTCATCTGCTATTTTGTCTAGAGGAGGAAACAAACGGGGGAAGAGGTGAGGAAGATCAGGAGAGTTGCAAGAGCACTATTCCATGGAGAAGCCGTAGTTGAGCTTTTCCCAGAACTGCAGGTCCATTGAAGGATGCCACAACTCGAGAGCAGGCTGAGCTAAGAAATGAGGGAAGAGGGGCCTTGCTGGGGTGTCCCATTGGACAGAGGATGGGATAACAGGACAAGCTGCATGCCCTAGACTCTCCCACGTGAACACAAAGGATACAAGTGAGAAGAGAAACCCTTCACACCATGACTGATGACATAACTACACAGCTTCAGACAATGGCACCTGCCTCCTGGGAAGTAACACTCCGTGGGAGTTCACTGGAGCTGGCTATTTCTCTTTCCTGTTATGGGGGCCACCCCACCCACAGTAAAAACCTCCCTCTGCTTCTGCCTGTGGGTTAATGATGTCCCTTGGGGGATGTCTTCTTGACCCTCCCCAGACCTGAGATGGAGCTGCAGCCTTACCAATGCCTTCAGGGTAGCCTTCAGGGACAGGGGGACGCCAGTCAAAATCAGGCCAGCCCAGCACCTCATTGGTCTTGTTGTTCTGCTCCTGAAGCCACTTGGTGACAGGGCTGAAATACTCCAGGAGGGGTCCAGCATCCATCTGACCCGTGCCAGTGAGATTCAAGAGGATTTCCTGCCACGACTTTGAGGACCCAGCTTTCAACACTTCCCTGCAGAGGAGTGGAACAGCAAGTGCCAGCATGAGGCCAGGGGATGGATGGGAGAGAAGCAGTGATAGTATCTCACCATCTTAATGGTTGAAGATGCTGTTCCTGAGTGGGACATGAACCAAGGAACTGCCTTGGAAGCCACCACCTGCCCTGCATGTGGGAACTGAGGACTCCCTGCATTTAACACCCAGGGAATCAGCAGGAGCCAACTATGCTTTAGTGACCTCTTTTCTGGGTGGGAGCTCGTGGCAGGGACAATAGCAATACTGTGGTGAGGACCACTCACCCCACCCCAGTGCTTCCATGTATTTCCATCCATCCATCCATCTGCAAAGCTATTTCTCCAGTTCACTTTTCTTTCCTTCCTTCCTTTCTTCTTTCCTTCCTTTGCACACCACCAGCTTCCATGCACACATCTGCCCATGGTGATTTTCCTGACCCTCCTCTGTCCCCACCTGAGTTTGTCTCCAGCCTCTTTGGACCTGTAGATGTCACAGGTGTGCAGGGAACCATTGTGGTTGGCCGCCTGGCATAGCGCCTTGTGAAACTGGAACTGGAGGATGAAGCTCACAAAGTACCTGCCAAGGAAGCCCATGAAGGTCAGAACTGGGGACAAGAGGAAGCAGACAAGTCCCAGAGCTCAACCCCAGCATTTGTGGTCCCAAGTATTGGCAGCTCTCTGTGTCTTGAGCAGGAGCAGCACATGACAGTCCCTGCCCACAGAGGTGATCCCCTGCCCACTGCATCCCAAACCTTAGTCCCTTTGCCAACACTTCCTCTACCTGACATAAGGAGTGTTCCCTGGGATATGGTACTTTGCTCCAGGGTCAAAGTTGCTTTCATTCCTTGAAACTGGAGCGCAGATTCCCTGGTATTTGGTTCTGTGGACAACAGAGAGCAACAGCATGAGCATAATAAGTGGTCAGAAGAATCAAGTTGAGGAATGGGAAGGGTTGGCACAGTGCTGAAGAAGTCTGCACAATTAGAGTATGATTCCACGTGTTTCTGTCCATCCGTCCATCCATCCATCCATCCATCCATCCATCCATCCATCCATCCATCCATCCATCCACCAATCCATCCTACCCACCCACCCATCTATCCATTGTTCTCCCACCACTTCCATGGCTACTTTTATGCTTTTTATTTCCTTTCCTCTTTCCTGCCTCCTTTCTTTGCACATCCCCAGCTTCCACACCCCCATCCACTCTTGGTGACTGTCCCCTACCTCAGATACCACCAGTCATAGTTGTAACGGCTTGGGGGCGTGCGGCCACTGAACACGTTCCAGCGCCACTGGTCAATGAGGTAGCCAAAAGGCAAGAAGGCAATCTTCTCCAGGGCCATCTTCAGCAGGTAGTTGATATTGCTCTCTGCATGAAACAGAGCCTGAACCAGGCTGGAAAGGAGTCTGCATAGACAGCACTACAGGCACCAGACTTTTAGTGGGCAAGAGGGTGGGCAGATCTGGATGAGAAGTGGGGACAGCATTTCAACACATAACCTTGCTCCTAGAGAAGGCTGTGTAGGACACAGCAGGCCTGTAGTTACAGCTACTACCTGGGGCAACATGTGTCTTTTACTGAGTGGGGACAGTGAGTGATAGTGACAAGTGTGGTATCACCTTGCTCTTAGCCCAGCTCTCAAAGTTAAAAGAACTTTGGTGAGTGTAACTCTTCACACTTCCACCCTGGGGCCTCAAGGTGAGGGGGCTGGGGGGAGTTTGGTCTGCAGTCACACCACTGCAAAGGCTCTAATGGTTTAGACCCAGAACCAGAGTCAACTCTAGGACAGTCACCACTGTATCATGAGGAGCACAGGGGATGGTGACATCTGTTTGTCCCCTTCCTGGGGAAGGAAGCTTGGAGAAAGACCTGCTGGAGACCCAGATGAAGCTGTGGGGTCAGAGAGGGGTTGGCAGTACTGCCCTGAGGGGCTACTGGCTGCCATCACTATGGTGGCCTGGCTGCCAAGGGCTGGCAAGTCAGGCAGCAATGGCTTGAGGCAGGGACCATCTGCTTCGTGGTGTTTATGCAGCACTGGCCCAATGCTCTCAGCTGCTGTGATGTCTTTCTTGTCATAAAACGTATTTACTGACACGGCAGGAGGATCCAGGGACTGTCCCTCCTCCGCCAAGCAGCTGCCTGGGGCAGGTCTGGGACCGCTCAGTTTCCTTTGCTGCCATCTGCTTTGACATGTTGGCTGAGGGATGTTGGGTGGGGGAATGAGGCTCTTGCCAAGCTGGGCAGTGCCTGCAGCGACAAGTCCTGCCCTGCCATGCCAGCTGGCAGCCAGACATGTCACCAGCCAACTGCCCTTGTGACTGTGCATATAAGTGCCTGGTGCCACCGCCGTAGAGCTGCACCGGGAGCTCCGGTGGTGGATGTTTCTTGGCAAGAGAGGGAGGGAGGAATGCTGGAAAGGTCAAAGCCAATCAAGCACAAAGATGCTATTTTCAGGTTTGGGCCCTGATGGTGAAGGGAAAGGCACAGACAGATGCTCTGGAGAGCATCCTTCCTGCCTCAGGGGTGAAGAGGATGGAGCCAAGAAGGGCTCTACATGGACCCATGGAGACAAGAAGGGGTTGTGCATGGACCCATGGAGGTGAGAAGGGGTTGTGGCAGCTCTGGGTTGTATTGCCAGACTGCCACCCACCCTGACATGTCCCAAACCCTTCCCAGTGCCACAGGCAGTGCCAGAGCCCTCCAGGTCACCCAGCTCCCTGGGGTGGCTGCCATACCTTCATCCTCAGTAGCACTGCTGAGGAGACCGATTTTCTCAAGGTGGCTGGGGGTGGAGACAGAGAGAGACAGGACATCGCCGATGGCCTCATGGAAGCCAGGATTGGCCCCGCTGCGGAAGGACACGGGCTGGTCCTTGTATTGCAGGTAGTACTGGATGTGGCCCATCTCATGGTGCACTGTGAACAGCTGCTCCATGGTCACTGACGTGCACTGCTTGATCCTGCCACGTGAAAACAGCATTGCCTGAGTCCAGTGAGGGACCCCGGCTGCCTGTGCACCCCCTTGATGGGAAGGACTCCCCACAGTCCCAGAGAGGGTGCAACACCCTACAGGGTAAGGGAAAGTGGAGGAGAAGGCAGGGCAGTGCTATCGCTCCAGACCTTGCCTTAGGAAGTGCCATATCAGGCTGCATGGCCAGGCTGGAGGTACCCAGAAGGGTGACTGCCAAGGGAGATGGAGGAGGGTCTTGCCCTGTAGCCCTGGGTCCCTGCATGTCCCCACAGACCTGAAGTCCTTGCGGTTGTAGAAGTCCCAGGCTGAGGCATGACACACCACCTCCCGCCCATCCGTTGGCTTCTCCAGCATGGACTGCTCCCAGAATTCAGAGGGCATCTCCAGAAGCCCCAGGGAGGTGAAGAACTCCTCCGAGACCCGGAACATGTGGGTGGCATTCCAGCCCTGGTGGGCAGCAGGCAGTGGGTTATGGCTGAGGAAGGGACTGCCCGTGCCCTGGGCATTGCCTCCAATGCTCCTCCAGGACTGTGGGAAGGAGGTGAGTTGCTTCCAGGGACTGAGGTCCTGCCTCTCGCACCATGATGGGGAGGCCTAGCCCCAGAATTGGTGTGAACATTCCTAAAAAGCACCGGGCAATGGTGCTGGAGCAGGGCAGGGAAGGGAGCAGGGCTGATACCCAAGAACTGCTTGGAGCTGTGTGATGATGTAAATGCAGCCTGAGGACTGGCAGCAGTCCCAGTGCCTGCCCACTTTTGTCCACCTGCTGCCTCTTCGGTCATTGCCAGAGATGTAGTGAGACCATTTCTTTGTCCCTTCCCCTCCCAGGCATGGATTTTCTGCAGTCCCCTATACAAGTATGAGAAACTACTCCCATGGGGTCAATGTCATGGTCCAGCCCTGGGCAACACCTCCTGTTTTTTCCCCCTCGTGCCCCCAGTGAGTCCTTCAGCCCATCACCTGCTGCACCATGGTGCTCGTGACATCGAGGTTGGGCTTCTCAGGGTAGGGGATCATCAGGTCATAGATGTTGTTCCACTGCTGAGCCCACATGTTCCCTGAGAAGAGAAAATAGCTGGAGTAGAGCTGGTGGCAGGCCAGAAGAGAAACACAGTGATAGCTGGGACCTCTCTGGCCTTGTGTGTGCCCCTCTGACACCATCAGCACCCCTGGGCACAGGCTGGTAGAGTCTCATCTCTTACCTAGGAGGTGAGCAGGGATGGGACCCTTCAGGTTGATGTATTTGGGCCCATAGCGGTCATACAGCTTCCTCCGGACAAAGGCATGCAGGTTGAGGTAGAGTGGCTCCAGCTGGCTGTAGATGTGCTCCAGGTCCTTCTCAAAGGAGTCTGAGTTGTACCACGAACGCCAGTAGCTGCCTGTGTCATCGAATCCTACCAGGGATACAGGGAAGACCTCTGGCTCCAGACCCTGAAGGCTGCCTCCACCACCCATCCCCAAAAGGTGGGATCAGGAACTAGCAGTAGGATTTTTCCCCCTTCCCCGAAGTGTTGGTACCTGGGAAATAGAAGTTGGATGCATGGCTGCATGTGGTGTGGGGAGAGCAGTAGGGCATTCCAATGTCCTAGTCCTGATTCCCACCCCTGGTCCCTGACCACCCCGTGGTTGGGGATCCCCTCAGTTTGTACCATCCGTCATATAGGCCTCATTGCTCAACTTCACAAACTCCTCATACTTGGGGCGCAGTGGGTTCCCCGCAGCATTGTGCCACCCCTCCCAGGCGTAGAGCAGCTTCTTGTAGCTGCGGGAGGTGGCCATGATGTCCGAGAGATCTGGGACAAAGGAGACAAGTAGAACATAAGAAAGGGACAGGAGAGGGGGGCATATGTCACAGCTCTGCAGAGGTGCCACCACCACCACACCAGACCCAAGTGCCCATCCTCACCCTGGGACAATCCTGATGAACATGAGTGGCACATGCCAACCACAACCCACTGAGGATGTGGGGACCAGGACAAAGTCATGGTCATGGGGTGCTCAGCAGATGGCAGAATCAGGGGGACAGGGACCATACCTGGCTCCAGATCCCAGCAGGTGCCATTGGGCAGACACACCTTGGCTGTGGAGTAGATTTTGTCCATGTCGCTCAGGATGGTGTTGTACTGTGGGAAAGGAAAAGACATTGGGGCTGCAAGGGGACAGGAATAGCCCTTCAGGAGGGATCTACAGGCTTCCCAGCTCTGGAGTGTGTGTGTCCGGGGGACGTGGGGAAGGACTGGTGTATAAAGAGCACGTTTTTGGTGAGACAAGTGTGTTATCACTCAGGGGTTTGGCATGGTGAGAACAGGGAGGCTCTTTGGGACAGACAATCCCCGCACAACCATGCTCCAGAGAGGAGCTGTTTATGAAACTGTTTGTCAGCGGGGCCGCGGCACAGGCTGTTTATCTAAATTGGTTTAAAAAAATAGGAGAAGAAAAGCAGGAGGATGAGGGGGGTTTATTTCTGTGAACTTCAACAACAGCAAACAATAGCAACAGGAGGTTTCCTGGAACATGCTTGGGAAGCCCATTCCCAGGGAAGGAAATTCCTCTGCTCTGTCCCTCTCTCCACTCCCATTCCTCTGCTCCAGCTGTGCAGAGGGGATGGAAATTGGGACAACGGTGGCTATGGGATAGAGCTGCCCAGGGATGGGCGAGACATGACTGATGTGCAGGGAGGAGACATGATGCTGTCTGTTATTTGGGAGAAGGTAGGGATGGGTTTCCTGGAAGGAACTGGGGCCGACAGTTCTCCGGAAGGGATTGTATCACTAGGCTTTGCCAGGGTTTCTTTCCTTCTGGCTGTCAGGGAGCTGTGGGTCAGGACGGAAGGGCCTGTCCCTTCGCTTATGCAGAGGTGAGTGGCTGCCAGCCTCAGCCTGGGCAATATTTTCATGCATGGAAATCAAAATTCAGGTAAACTGCCCTTAAAGCTCAGGATTATGATGGGGAAGGCTCAGGATGTCCTGGTGTCCCTAGCATGGAATTGTGTCACAACGGCACAGCATTCCTTGTCTCAGGGGGGGCTCAGGAGCTGGGTGGCTGCATCAGCCCTTCTTTTCAGTGGGCTGCATACCTGATGAGCCCAGAGGGGTTGAGACAGCTGGTTCCAGCCACAGGCACAGCCTGGCTGGTCTCCAGGCGATGCCCAAGACTGCTCTGTGTAAGCAGGAAATCTCTAGTTCCTGCTGGGATAGCTCCAATGTAAGGTTAAGGCTAGGTAATAGGGCCAGCAGGCAGCCCGTGCCCTGAAGATAGCACCCCATCTCCCCCTCAATCACTGTGTAGAGGCCAGTGACACCCTCCAAAATGCAACAGGTCAGCAGCAGAGTCTGGACGCTTTCAAAAAGTCCCTCTGAGGGGTTTCGCAGCACCCCAGCCATGCCCAGGGCTTCCCCCGCCACCTTGCCTACCTGCTCTCTCTTCTCCAGGGGCAGGTTGGAGGGTCCCAAGGTCTGGATGGAGCCAATGATTTTCCTCAGCTGGGGGTCACTGAAGTTATTCCACTTGTCGCCATAGAGCTCCTTGGCTTTCTTCCCCCACAGCTCTGTGAAGTTCTGCTCCTCCAGTGACGCCTTGACCTGCATGGTGAGAGGGGACACGGAGGCTCAGGACCAGCCCTGGGACTTGCCACCACCCAGGCAAGGGTTTGGGGGCCAGGGTCAGAGTCATGAGGGTTTGTGGGAGCCAGAGGTGACAGGACATGGGGTGACAGGCAGGGCTGTCTCCAGTCCATGGCACCCATGGATAGAGACAGCAGCTTCCAGCCAGCACAGCAGTGTCTGCAGCCCCCGCTTGCCTGTGGAGCTCCCGATGAGCACCCACTAAGGTGGCCTGTGAGGGTGTTTTGGAGGGAGCTCCAGGATCTCGTACAGGGCTGGGTGTCCAGGCCATGCGGTCAGGGTGTCTGGGTGCTCCTGGGCTGGCTTTGACTCCTGCCAGACCCTGGTTTCAGAAGGAGCTCTGAGGTCTGGCTTAATTTTATTTCTATTCCTGCTGTTTCTCACCTTCACAGAAGCCCAAAAGATAACTATAAAGGTGCTACATTCACCTTTCTCCTTCCTATATGTCCTCACTATGTCTGTACACTTCTATTTCTATACATTCCTCCTTTGGCTGTCTGAACCCCGTGACCTGTAAATGCCCATCTGTGGTTCACCCATTTGCTCTGAGTCCCCAGTTCTGGGTGTCTCACTGTCACCCAACTGCTGCCAGCCCCGATCTCCATTCCCCGGGCCATGGGCTGGCAGGAAGCTGCCAGCACTGTGGGGGGTTATTTAGGCAGCTGGGGGTGTTGCCACGATTTTGGGATGGGGTGCATTGCAGGTGGTTGTATCCCAGCCTGGTCAGTGTCAGCTGTATTTTCAGGAAACTCTGATCTTTTGAGAGTGTCCTAGCCCAGCACAGGTGGAGTGAGGTGGTGCAGAGTGCCTGGTCAGTGTCCATGTGCCGTCCTGGTGTGATTTATGGAGCTCATTAGCTGTGACTTGTGGCATTTTTAGCCTGGCTCCAACACGCCTGGTTTGTTTTATTTTAATCTTCACATTCCCTTAGCAGGCAGCCAGGAATGAAGGGAGTTGTGGTGCTGCGGAGTTGGAGGCTGCCCGAGGCAGATACCCACGCAGCTGTGGGACACGGGGGTGGGAATGCCAAAAGTGCCAGGTGCCCCTGGCTACCCAGCACTGCTCCCACCGCTTCCCTTGGACATCCCAGTGCCCACAGCATCACTGGTACCAACTGGCCCCAATCCCCCAACATTCCAGGACGTGCCAGCCCCACAGACACCCTGCTCTTGCATCACCCCTCTGAACAGGGGATGCCTTTACCCCTTCCCAGACCCTGTGCAGAGCTGGAGGAGCTGGAGGAAGCAGAGTCCAGCTGTGTTTTGTCTTCTCCTTGAACAGGCGCCTGTGTTCGGTCAGGCAATTTGTACCCTAAACTCTCCTGACAGCTCTGGTGGAGTGAGTTGAGGTCAGCGGTGCTGCCTGAGACCCCCTTGCCGTGGCTGTGCCCACCAGTTCTGGCCCTTGACCCCCACATCTGGGATCTCTCTCTGGAGGGGATGCCCCTGTGCGGGGCTCAGAAGCCCCTTGACACCCACAGCCCCAAAGCCTCCCTACCAAAACCCCCACCCCAGTCCCTCCCTGCTTCTGGTTGTATGGTGAAGACTCAGGATGCAGCTCAGGACACTGGAAGTGCCTTGGCCCAGAAACCTGCAGAAGTTCTGCAATCAAACGTGAACAGCCCCCAAACCCCATTGCCAGCCTCTTGCCCAGAACCCCAGCTCACAAGAGACGGTGCATCTATCTGTCTGTCCAGCATGCCTCTGTCCATCCCTGGCCCTGCCTTTGGCCTCCTGCCCCTCATGTCCCTTTGTCACAAGGTCCCCTTCCGTGGCAGGCCCTGGAGCTTCCCATGCCCTGGTGGCCTGACTCAGCTCCACTTGTGTTATAGATGTGTAGGGTTTGCCTGGCCCAATGATTTCCCAGATCCCCCAAATCCAACCTTTTGGGTTCCACTGGCCAGCTGTTATTCCTTTAGCAGTCAGTGACTCCCCATCCCACCACACCGCCCTGCTGCCCCATCACGGACTGATCTCAGGGGTTCAGATCCCCTCTTCTACCTGGACTGGCTTAGGAGCCTTGACATTGCAGGGAGCTCCTGGACATGAACCTCACACATTTAATAGCACATAAAGGGGGGAAAGCTGGTCTGAAAATGCCTTTTGAGAAAAGTCCATGTAAGGTGCTCTCCTGGCCCTAACCTTGGACTCAGTGGGTCTGGGATGTTCCTGCTCGGCCTCAAGGTCCCCAGCCCCACCACATCTGCAGCTAGTGCTGGGCGTCTGCCCAGACATCGTGTCAGCTTGACAAATAAAGGCTGAAGGGGCACCTGGGCCCTCTTGAGTGTCCTGCCAAATCGGCAGTGGCCAGACCTGGCAGTGATCTTTCCCCTACGCTGGAAAACGCATTTCCTTCCTGCACAGGGCACACTGTGCTCCCATCCCCACAGGATCTGGAGGGTTCAGGGCTGTGTGTCAGCCCCTGTGTGATACTGAACTCGCTGAACACACCGTGGTCACGTATGGGCTGCATTGACCCTTGTGCACCTGTAGCCACAGGGCTGGCAGAGGTACCCCGAGCTGCACGCAGTGACTTGTCCATGACCCCGTGCTGGGGCCACCGACAGCTCCCTGAGCACGGCTGGGGCCGGGGAAACCCTCGCAGCCTGTCCAGGCACTACCATCCCCTGGCCTGGGCTGTACTGCAGCTCACCCAGCCGAGAGCAGACGCGGGATTGCTCCAGCTCCCTGCCCCGCTAAATACAACACAGACACATGGAACCCCCCGGGAAAACACACACGTGCCTGGGGGATGCACACAGCGTTGCTCCCCACAGGGGCTCTGCCCGTGAGTAGCTGGGCTGATGTCTAATTCCCTACAGCCTAGAGTGCTTTCCCAAAGCTGTCTTTGTCCCCGTGGGCTGGGGACACAGAGACAAGAGGCGGCAGCCCCAATCCCGATGCCACCCAGCTGCTTGTGCACTTTGGGCTGCCGGTGTCTGCCCTAAATGAAAACCCCAAGCATTGGGATGTGGTGATACCGGGCAGGGATGGGGACAGGGGCAATTGACACCTGACCCAGTTCTGAGAAACGGGAAAGGAAAGTGGAAGGTGCTAGGAGGAGGGAATCACCTCTAAAAATAACCTGGACTCTGGTCTGGGACAAGAGCTGTCACTCTGGGGCAGAGTCTCTCTGAACACCAATCTGGGGTATACCCCTGCGGCTCCTGGACTACAAGTCCCAGCCCTGGTTTGCCACCCTGAGGTGCTGAGACAGAAGCCCGCAGGGAGAAATGGAACCACACCGAGTGTCTCCCCCGTGACCCAGCCCCCCCAGTCCCCGGTGCTGGGGACACCCCCGTGGTAGCATCGCCCCCGTCCCGCCACCCACCTGCAGAGCAGCATTTTCGGCCGTCAGGTTGGTGTTGTAATTCCAGCTGGCCGAGACGCTCTCGAAGAGGACGAGCTCGGCCGTGCTGTTGTAGTCTCTGGCGAACAAGGCGGCCCCTTCCTCGGTGGTGTCATGCTGGGGGGGCTCGAAGCCGGCCCGAAGGGCACCTGCCAGGCTCAGCCAGAGCAGCAGCCCCAGCGCCGGGGGCATCGCGGCGGGAGCGCTGCACGGAGGGGGCCCCGTTCGGTGCCTTCCGAGACAGCTTTGCCTCCGCTGCCGGCTGCTTATAAGCCAGCAGCTTTCGCGCAAACCCTGCCCACCGAGCCTGCCTCCCCTCGCAGATAAGACCGGAGCATTCTGCTCTCCCTTCGGCGGCTCCAAGGCTTGCGGGAAGGAGCGAGGAGCGAGCGCTGCCTTGGGGTGCAAAGTCCTTTTGGCTCCTGGCGCTGCCGGGAGGGAAGGGGAAGGGGCTGGGACAGAAGGGAGGGAAGGAGATGGAGGAGAATCGAGGGAAAGGCAGAAGAAAGAGAAAGAAGAAAGGCTGGGGTGGATGGGGTGGGTGAGACGCAGCTCCATCCCTGCACGGTCCCAGTCCCCTCCTGACTTGGCACGGGGGGATCCAGCTCAACTGGTCCTTGCAGGACATCTCCCCACGCACAACAGACGGCCCTCAGCAATACCCCGGCCACCTGCGATGGGCCACAAGGGCAAGTGCAGGAGAGAAACTGCTCCTGTGGGACACAGCCAAGGTCCGTCTCGCTGCTTCCTGCCAAAGTGACCCCCTTCTCGGTATAAGCTCATTTTTCGGTATTTCTCCTGTCTGTGAAGGAAATCACATCACATCACACCAAGTGTTTTGGACTTGGAGGAATCAGGCTGATGATAAACGAGTAACAAAAAGTTCCTTCAAAATGAAAACCAGACCCATGTTGGTGGGCTCGATAGTTCCTTTGTTTTGTTTTATTTTCTATTTAATCAACTAAATCCATTTTCCCGAGGGCCTGACCTCAGCCCTGGGAATGGTGCCTCGGCTGAACTTTGGCCCTGGGCTGACTGAGCTCATCACTCCTTGTTGGAGCAACCAGCCCATGGGGACACAGTGAACACCTGCCATAGAGAGAGCTTCTTTTGGGGGGAGCAGAGGGAAACCCCTTGACCTTCTGTTCCTGCTGGGAGCTGGAGAGCAGCTGGACACTGCCACAGCCCCTTGGAGCGCGTCACTGGGGTGACTTCGTGGTGACAGTGTGGCCACTCAAAAAGGGACAAGTCCTTGTGTCAGTGCTGGGGACCCTGTGGANAAAAAAAAAAAAAAAATTGACTTGGAAGACTAATCCTCTGATGTCTATTAAACCTCACTCCAAAAATCCCAACTTCCCACCCTGGTCTAGCACCTTCCACCTGCACGGGCTGATGTGGGCACACGAAAATTCTTCATCCCTCTGACCCCAAGCCCATGGGAGAGTGCCCATGGGGGTGGTGTAGCAGCAGCACCTGTGAGCCTGGACATCATGGAGCTGGAGACAAAGTCAGCATCTGCACCCAGCCCCCCTTGCTGACCCCTTTCCCCATCAGCCAAAGTTCTCTGGAAAGTCCAGTTTACTAGGAAGTTGGAAAAAAATGGTTGGCTTGGCTCCAATTTGGCTGGAGACCAAGCTCCAATGAATGGAGATTTCCTGGCCCCCTCCAGTCTCCGTTCCCAGCTGCACCAGGGAGGGGTTTTCCCGGCTCCGGGTTGTGGTGCAGCCTCTGGCACCAGTGGGAGTTTCAGGAGAGCAGTGAGGCTGAAACAGTGTGCAATGTCACTGGTGCCCAGAAATCCCAGCATATGAGGCCTTTTCCCAGGCTGACGTGTCCAGTGGATGATCCTGCAGGAGAAGGGCAGCACTCCATCATTTTACACAAGAGTGTCTTCCAAGGTTGGTGCAAGAGGGGCTGCTCCTGCTGCTGGACTGCGGGTGGGAGAAGAAGTTCCTCTCAAAGGCTGCATCTCCAAGGATGCCCATGGCTCTGTGTCATCCTATCCTGTAAATCTCCAGCTGCATCACGCAGGAAAATATCCCACATGAAGGAGAGCACTGGCAGGTGATGTGGCTGTTGGTCCAGGAAGGCACGTGTGATGCCTTCAGGCTGTCAGATGCTCGTTGCTACCTCTGTGCTGCCCCAAATCCATTCTGCGCTCCAGCACCCACCAAGGATGGGTTCAGAGTCACCTGTGGGCATTCTGTGGAGCAGCAGGACCAGTCCCTGCTCTCCCCGCCCCTCTCAGGGGTGGTGATCCATCTGGTCCCAGCCTGCAGGGTACCCAGCGCTGCCAGCACCACAGACCAGAGGGGCAGGAGATACTGAAGAATGTGAAAAATGCGTTGCCACGGAGACGGATGCAGAACCGCTTGTGGGGACGTGGGTTGGGGGACGCTGGGCGAGACGTGGTGTCCCTGGCAGCTGCCCTGGGCCAGAGGATGCTTCCCATGGGTTTGCATCACCATCATCACTCCGTGGAGACTTTGTCCTCCCCCTCCCTGGGGCGTGTGTGAGCGGACACGTGTGCGATGGCCGGACTGTCTCCACAGAGTGTCGGTGGTGACACCGTGGCGGTGCCTCACACATGAAGGAGCAGGACTTGCTCTCAGCATTTTGGGTCAGTTCCTTGGCTTGCCAGACCTGCAAAATCTTCCTGCCCACAGTCAGTGTTGGAAGGGGCACTCACTGCCGCTGCCCAAAATTCCCAAAAGAGACAAAGAAGGAATTTTGACAGTAAATTCCTGTCAATGCTCCTGTGTGGTGGAGCAAAGGCGCAGGAATTTGGGGATGGTCCTGGTGCTGGCTGTGAAAATTTGGTGATTTATGTGGGTATATCCCAGCCCTAAGGCCTCTGGCTGGGCATGCTCAAGCTCATTTCCCCCTTCTTTCATTATAAACCATATTTTGGCTTCTCCATCCCACCATTTCTCAGGGGGTTCAAGGTTGCTTCATAGCTTCTGTCTGATCCATCTCTCTAAAGAACCAAGGAGCTTCTGGTGGTGAGAGAAAGGATTCCCTTTTGCAGAGTAATTATTTCTTCCTTATTTAAACCCTAAAAGAGCTTTTTTAAATCCAGACTGCAGCCCTGTGTGTCACTTTTCCTGGTGGCTGTGGACATGATGACTCCTGCACCTGTTGGTACAAACCACTGCATTGAGAATTTTTTCCTCCCTCTCCAGATCCTGAGTTTAAGGGCTGCTGCTTTATTTACTGATGAACTCAATCAATTACCGTAGCGTATAATTCGCTAAGCTGCTTTTCCAGCTGTGGTGATGCTGCCATGAGGGAGAGGGGAAAAAACGCCCCTCCAATCCATTTTTTTCATCTAAACAAACAGCTTTTTTTTCTGATCCTTCCAAAAAATAAAAGAAACACCCCAAGCAATCAGGCTTTTTACCATTTATTTCAGACTTCTGATTGCTAAAACAATTTTCAGTGGTTCCAGTGAGTGTTGAGGCTGGCAGAGCCCCTCGATGTCACCTGGATTTGGGGACTGTAATAGCAAGATGGACCCAGAAGTCCTTGCTCCTGCTGTCTGACTGCAAAAGGTCTCTGCTGAGCAGTTTCAGCAACACTGTGAGGCTGTTTCCAGATTTTCCCTGGATTTAAGGTGTGTTGAAAGCCTGGTGTGTCTTCTCTGAGTGGGGATGGGGGGCAATGGGCTGTGGGGGAGCTCATCCTGGCCCCATGGCAGCAAGTATTGCTTTATCACTCAAAGTGCACACTCAGTGGAATGCAAAAGAAAGCTCCTTATCATCACAATTTCCACCCCACCCCATAGAAACTCTTTCCAGCACACTCCTGCCCTAGGACAAGGGTTTATTGTCCCGGGCAGACTGGACCTGGTGCAGGTGTTGGGACACATGTGTTCCGGGCTGGCTGCACAGGGCAGCCTGGAGGGTCCGTATGTTTTCCCCAGCTGGGCGGCTCAGTGGGGCTGGAGGCGAGTGGGAAGGGGATGGACATGTGGTTTTCACCATCAGATCTCCTCAGCCTCGTTCCCAGACTGGGACCAATGTCAGCAGCCCAGGGATGTGCCCACTGCACAGAGAGCCCTGAGGATGTGCTCTGACACTGCAAGGCCCTGAATATGCGGCGCGCTGAAGCCTCAGGGCTCCTAAATGATTCCCATGTTTTGGGAGGGTCCTCAATAAAGGTAAGATTGCAATAGTCTAGCCCTTGGGGAGCCCCCAGCCACAGTGCAGGATATGTGCACAGTGCTGGACAGAGTCAGGAACATCACAGGGCAAGAAGTAAAAACCTGGCCAGAAACCACTGCTAATTCTTCATCCTTCATCTGTCCTCTTTCATCCCTCCTCCCTCTACCTTAATTTCTCATCCTTCATCTCTCATCCTTCATTCTTTGTCCTTCGTCCTTCATCCCTTATCCTTCATCACTCCATCCCCCATCTTTGCCACTCAGCCAGAGCTGGGCATGATACAGGGTGAGCAAAGAGGCCAACGTGTTCTCTCTGCACCCATCAACCCAATAAAACATGGCAAAGTCCATTATTCCCTCCCCCCCCCCCCCCCCCAACTTCTTTAATAAATGAAAACAATCCCAGCCCTGAGGCGAGGGAGCATGACTGTTCTGGGGGCATTAATCATCCTCTGGGAGCCCAGCGTGGGTTATTGCCGCTGTTTATCCAAGCTGCTATTAAAAAATCGTCATAAATGCGCCTTCAGCCTCTTCTGAAGGAGATGAAGTGTTTGCAGGGCCTGCGCTGGACTGATTGTATCGCCTGCCCCATGCCGCAAAGTTGTGTTCCTGCCGAGGAGGAGGACAGGGTGGCTTAATTGCTGCCAGGAGGAGAACCAGAGTCTTTTCCAGCTGATTTGCAGCCTGGGAAGGAGCCAGGTTCTTGAGAAAGCTTTTTCCCAGCTGAGAATTACCTGTTTTTCAGCCTTCACAGCACCCCAGGGAACTGGAGATCAACCCTCTTGATGTGACCCAGTGCTTAAACCTAAGCCATCCTTCAGCCACCCTCTTGGCAGCCACTGAGCCTTCCAACATGACTGTTATTTTTCTCTTATATTTAGTGAAAAATCATTAATTTAGGCCCAGGTTTGGGGTTTCACACGGAACAGCAACAGCTGAGGTTGTTTCAGGCAGCACCTTGGCTCCACTGAGGCAGCTGGGCTCTTGAATTGCAATCCTCAGGGGAGGCATCTTGCAAATTACCAGTTCTTAGCAATAAAAATTTTATTTAGGAAGGAGAAGAAAGAAACCAACCAAAAGAAGTTAGATCAGCAAAATGGTAATTTAATAATCTGTGGTGGAGAGAGGGAAGCTGCCCATGCCAGGGTGGGAGGAGCAGTTGGGCAATGACAAGAACTTCTGGTTTTACCATGAATTATCAGTTGATGATGCTCTTATTGATCCCTGGATTCTTGACAGCCCAGGACAAACCTGGAATGGGTGCCGCGCTCGGCCAGTAGCTGGGGAGCTGGAGCAGCATCTCCACAGCCACTTCAACTCACTGATGTGAAGGAAGCTGTCCCAAGCACACCTGAGCATCCTTGCACACCTCTAAGCATCCCTGAACATCCCCCAAGCATCCCTGAGCATCCCTGATCATCCTCAGGCAGCCCCAAGCATTCCTGACCATCCCTGAGCATCATTGAACATCCCTGAATATTCCTCAGCAGCTCTGAGAAGCCCTGAGCATCCCTGGGAGGCCTTGGGCACCCCTGAGCAGCCCAAGCAGTCCCAAGCATCCCCTCAACCTGCAGGTCCATGCCAGGACGGCCAGCACTGGTTCTGGTCCCTGACTGGCACATCTCCATCCCAGGAGTGCCGGGAGGATTTCATTACCTCCAGCTTGGGGAAAGCTCAGGCAGATTTAATAAAGCCTGGCAATGCCTTTAATTAAAGAGCTCATTACAAATGGCTGCTGATCCCTGGTAAGAGGAACTCAGCAGTGAAGCGCCTCGTTTGTCCCTGGATCGGCGGCCACTGTGGCCCCTCAGCAAACACTGCCATTGTCCCTGCTGTGTCGATGGGACAAGACCCACATCCATTTAATCCTGAAGGCTTAAGGGCTGCTCTCTTTCCTTGTCTGCTGAAAGTTGAGATAGTTCAGCTGGACACATGTTTATAAACATTTCTAAAGCTGTTTGGTATTGGGTTACAGAGTGCTGCTCTCATCAGGGCAAAACTTTATGTCTTGCCAAGTATCCTAAAGGATGAATCCCCAAATCTCTTCCCCTTTGAGGATTTTCCAAGGGTCTCAGCTGGGCTGTGGTGGGCAGAATCCTCCCTCTGCTCTGCCCAGCACCCTGGTCAGCCCATCCCAACCATGGCACAGCCCAGTGGCTCAAGGTTTGCAGTTTATGGTGGCTTTTATGGCTTTAGCAGATGACTCTGGTAAACCATTTTCCAACCAGTGATAAAGCCCCAGCACAGGCCGGGTGGTGACAGTGGATCCCCTGGCAGCGCCATACCCCATATCTCCTACCTCACGTCCCCCTGCTTGGGGTGGTGGCTCTGGGACTCTGCCCTGGGCTGCAGCAAGGCGTGGACTTTGCTGTTGCTGTGTCAGGTCTCCATCACGCTCTGGGGCTGCACTGGGGTTTCAGCTCTGCTGAATCATGCTGTGGTGGTGGTGGTGGGTCCCTGGCTCCTGGGGTTTGTGCCCCATGGGGAGAAGGGAATGGGGATGTTGGTGGGAGTCTCAGCTGGGACTTCAGGTGCCTTTTCTCAGGGTTTCTGTGTGGATGAGAGCAGCCCCAAGTGCCCAAGGGGAGGGCTGGGGGAGCAGCCCTGCACCCCAACAGAGGCTGTTACACCTGATCTTCTGCACCAGGGGAGCACCAGATTGCTCCAGCCACTCCAGGTCCCAGGATGCTCCAAGCTGCCATGGGTGGTCTAAGGTCGAGGGTGCTGCAAACCCCACTATGGGTAAGGGTGCGCTGGCTCCCATGGGTGCTCTGGCTCTGGGGGTGCCCCGGGTCCCTCTGGGGGTCCAGCCCTAAGGATGCTGCCGTTCCCACTCAGTCTGTGCCTGGTCTGTCTCCTACGGGTGATCCAGGGCCGAGGATGCTCCAGATCCTCTGGGCGGTCCCCCCCTCCCGAGGGCGCTACGCGCCGCGGGCTCCTGGTGACATCTAGTGGTGTCACACACAGGGACAGACACAGGGACAGACACAGGGACGTGGACACACAGACACGGCGGGGGGGGGGGGGGGNGGTGTGGGGGGGTGGGGAAGGTGTGCGTGGTCCGGGGGTGCTGGTCGCCCCGGTGCGCAGCGCTGCACCCCCGGAGACCCTGTCCGCACTTGGCCAGGAAGAGCTGAGATGGGGACACCCCTCCTCTCCCCCCAGTTCGCCTTGTTTCCCCTCATATCCTTTCTCCAGTCTTTTTCTCCCTCAGGGATTACCCACGGGGAGTGCGGGATGCGCTCGGCGGTGCTGAAGGGCTTGCAGTGGGGCAGATGGAGGGCGGGGGGTCGTGTCACCCGTCTGCCATTCCCTGATCTACCAACCCAGCCAAGGGGTGCTGGCTCCCAGGATGTCACTCCAGTGCTGCTGGTGGGTGCAGGGATGAACCAGACCCGTGCAAGGCCCAAACACAAATGGTGACAAAGCCCGTGTGCAGGGGACAGTCCCTGGGCTGAGCCGGTAGGGCCTGGGGCATCCTGGCCTGTTTGGGGCTGGGGTGTCACAGGGTGCAGGGGCTCAGGTGGGTGCTTGGAACAGCTAGGGGTTGGGGGATGTCACACACACTGTTAGTGACTCACCTCCTTGGGGACTGTCCCCAGAGTACACAGACCCCGCTTCACAGTGATCCCCCTCTCACTTTTGCAGCCCCCCTGCCCCCGCTCCTGCCTGCAGTGACACCGTCCCTCTGCGGCGATGCTGGGGGCGCAGCTCCCCCTCGCTTTGTCATCGCTCCGTTGCCGTGCCAACGCGGTGGCCCTGTCCCTGCTCAGACACTGTCACCGCTGGGCCTGGCACAGGCAGCACCACCCGGCACCCACAGGTAGGGTTGGGGGACACGGGGGAGCTGCGTGGGTGTCTGCCTCCAACGCCCCCAATACATCGCTTAGACCCTCCTCAGCTATGACCTGGAGTGAACCCCCTCCCCTGCATGAGCCTGTAGCCCTCACCGGGACCAGAGACAGTCCCCGAGATCCCCCATGCATTTTGGAGAGCCCCAGCCAGAGGTCACAGTGAGGGGCTGCCGGGCTGTGGAATGTGCATACGGCACATCCTCCCCCCAGGGCACGTGAGTTAACCAGATTTAACCAGAGGAAAAAACCCACCAAAAGTAAGGAGCACTGGATTTGCCCTGGGAATGGGGAACTGGGGCTGTGCTTGGGGGCGCAGGGGTGACC
Source organism: Oreocharis arfaki (assembly GCA_013398015.1). NCBI lineage: Eukaryota > Metazoa > Chordata > Aves > Passeriformes > Paramythiidae > Oreocharis > Oreocharis arfaki. The sequence goes on along the minus strand of VZRR01008467.1, from coordinate 196,454 downwards.
GAGGTTGGGAGGGGAACAGGCAGATCCTGGTGAAGAGGTCTGGTCACCTCCAGCTTTCCCAGCACTCAGTGGTGGCTAATGGGCAACTCAGAAGATCCCGTTCCCAACGGGCACACCTTGTGTCCCACTGCCAGGACCTGTGGTTGGGGGTGTTCGTTCCCTGTCCCTCCATCCTCAGTGCTGTTTGGGACTGTGTTTGCCCTGTGTGAGTGCCAGCAGGGCCAAATGTTTGCATCTGGTGGGAGGGCAGGACAGGGCTATGTGGGTCTCCATTTGGGACCCTCAGAGGTGCCAGCAGCCCCTTGGCATGATCAGAGTTTGGGGGAGGCTGTTGTGATATGGGGGGAGCCGGTGCCTTTTGCTGTCCCCCCCAGCCTGGTCCCCCTGCCCATCCCATAGAGCACCCCACAGCCCCAGGCAGTGAGGCTGGACACAGGCGGCCTTTGCAGTGCAACTTAATGGAATAAACCAATTCCCTTAACCCACTTATCTGGCTGATCCAATAAAGGTGGCTGGGAATAAAGTGTGTGCGCGGCCTTAATGCGTTCCCCCTCTCCATGCTCCCCCGGTCCAGGCAGCACCGTGGGTCCGTCTGCCACAGCTGGCAGGGGGCTCCTCCCCAGAGGCAGTGCAGCGGGGCCGGGGCAGAGCGGAGACGTTGGACCCTGAGACCAGAACCTGCTGGCTCTGAGTGGCAGGGAAGAGGAGAGGTGGCTGTGACAGTGGTGGAGGTGGCTCTGATCCATCGAGGGATAACCCAGCACAAAGCACAACGCAGGTGAGTTGTGGGGGCCATAGGCAGGGTCTCTGGTGTAGCTGTGGTTGGGTGACATCACGGGTTTGCTCCACCCACCACCACAGACGTTCACTCAGCCCCACGTTCCCAAGGGCCATTGCTTTTGTCGTGGAGGGGGTCCTTTGCTTGCCTTTGCGCTGCCTTCCTCTATCAGGGTTTGGGGGGTGTTGTGGGGGTCTGGGAGTGGGTGGGCTGGGGAGGGGGTGAAGGTGGGACATGGCATGGGCATGGAGTGGGAGGGATGCGGATGGAGGGATGGGGATGAGAAGGAGGGAGGCAGGGACAGGAACAGAGGGACAAGGATGGAGAGGTACGGATGGAGGGACGGTTGTGGCAAGAGGGCTGGGGCAGGAGGAAGGGGGCGGGCAGGGCATAGGCCGGGGCAG
>VZRR01008467.1:62642-195195 GCA_013398015.1 Oreocharis arfaki | reverse complement strand
CAGGAGCAAGGTGGAGGGGGCAGGAAGGTTGGGAAGAAGGACAGGAGCAGGCAGACAGGGACAGGAGGATTGGACAGGAGTGCAGGAGCAGGCAGGAGGTGCAGGAGCAGGGGGGTGGGTGTGCCGTGGCGTCTGGGAGCCACCTCCAGGTGTGGGTGACGCAGCGAGACCAGGAAGCGTTTGGCTCCGTGGCAGGTGAGGGTGGAGCGGACGTGCCGGACGCTGCTCGGAGCAGGACCCTACCCGAGATCTGGCCAGCCGAGACTCGCTTCACTTGGGGCCGCTGTGGCTTCGCTGCCCCCTCCTCTCTGTCCCTGCAGGCTGCCATGGATGGGGCCCCGCCGTCCGCTAGCCCCACCGGGCTCTCGGCGTACGTGGCCGTGTCGCAGCTGCTGGGCCTGACACTCCTGGCCACCACAGGTGCCTGGCTGGGCCGCTACCGGGGCGGCGTGGCCTGGCACAGCCCCCTCCAGTTCAACACCCACCCCCTGTGCATGGTGCTGGGCATGGTATTCCTCCAAGGTGACGGTGAGCACGACGGTGGGACACGTGCCCTGTCCCAGCTGCAACCTCCAAAGCCTGGAGCTGTGGTTGGGCAGGGAACAAAGGGGGAAAAGTGGTGACAAAAGACACGGGGAAGGTGCTACAGCATCCCTAGGTGATGCTGGGTGCCACCCAGGGAGGTGGGTGATCCCTGTGCATGCTCATGTACCCTCTCTGTGCAGCTCTCCTGGTGTACCGGGTGTTCAGGCACGAAGCCAAGCGCTCCACCAAGGCGCTGCACGCGCTGCTCCACGGCCTGGCACTCATCATCGCCCTCGTGGGTGAGTGCCAGGCTGGGATGGGTGGGTTGGGCAGGACGTGGCCCTGGTGGTGACTGGCTCTTCTTCGCAGGCATCATCGCTGTCTTCGAGTCGCACCGGTCCAAGGGCATCCCCGACATGTACAGCCTGCACTCCTGGTGTGGGATGGCCGCCTTTGTGCTCTACCTCTTGCAGGTGAGGGCTGGGGAGCTGCTGGCCCCCTGGGAGGGCAGGGACTCCACAGCGCCTGTGACATCCCTGTGTCCCCACAGTGGCTCCTGGGCTGTGGTTTCTTTCTGTTCCCCGGTGCCTCCTTCTCGCTGAGAGGACGGTACAAGCCCCAGCACATCTTCTTTGGCATCGCCCTCTTCATCCTCTCCATCACCTCTTGCTTGTTGGGCATCACTGAGATGCTCCTCTTCAAAATCAGGTGGGTGACCAAGCGGGGGCAGGGGGGTGCCCCCCCAGACCTCCAGCAGAGGGATGCCCCAGTCCCTGCCCAATCTGTGGCTCTTAAAGCTCCCCTGGAGGCCTTTATTTCTGATGCTGCTGAGTCACTTACCAGATGATGTTTCACAAGGGGCTGGATCCTGCAACAGCTTTCTTTGGATAAAATGCCCAGTGCCACCTCCCTGCACCCAGGTGTTTGCAGAACCACTCAGGACACTCATGTCCCTGAGGCCTCTGCCCTCCCAGCTGGAGGACACAGTGATAGCCCCAGGTGCACACTGATGTCTCCCCAGCCCCAGCACTGTTGGGACAGGGCTATGGGGCACCCCAGGAAACACTTCCCTCTGCCAGGGAGGGTACTGAGCTGCCTATAGCCCTAGTACAGGACTGTGCCACCAGCTTCATCTGCTGTCACCAAGCGTCTCTCCCAAAAGTGAGCAAAACACCAACACTCCTTCTCTTGCTCTGATTTGGGGGAAAAGACCTTTCCCAAGGTGTGTGCCTGAAGGATGAGGATAAGGATGAGGATGAGGAGAGGGTCCCAGCCAGGGTAGGGACAGGCCACCCATCCCTTAAGGCTTGAGCATCCCTCTCCACCCCCACAGTGATTCCTACAGCCACTTTGTACCTGAGGGCATCCTGGCCAACACCCTGGGGGTGCTGCTGGTGGCCTTTGGGCTCGTGGTGAGCTATGTGCTGACACGGGAGGAGTGGAAGCGCCCACCGCTGGCCGAGGAGATGGCCCTGTCCATGGACTTCAAGACCCTGACAGAGGGCGAGAGTCCCGGTGGTGGCAGCCAGTGACATCCCCAGCTCCTGGTCTCCGGCATGGGCTCCTTGTGACGTCTGAAATGTTCCTGTGTGCCCTGTCCCTGGTGGTTTGCATCTCTGCCCGGCCCAGGGTGACGACAACAGCTGGGGAAAGACACGCTTGGTGCACTGATGCCTGCTAGACTCAGCCTCGCTTGGCCTTAATCATCCTTAGCTCTGCCCTGCCCAGCCCCTGGTGACCCCCGAACCCATCCCAGCTCTGTGGGAATGGCAGTGCTGTGGGCAGGGCAGGGGCACGAAAGAGAGGGGTCTCCGGGCTCTTCCCTGCTCTGGAGACAGGGAGTGGGAGCACAGATTTCTGCACGGTGGGTGGCCAAAGCCTACAGCCTGTTCCCAGTGGGCAGAGGGGATGTTTGCCCTCACTGGGATGTCCCATTCACTGGCAGCCCCTCAGCCTCCAGCATGGCCACTTGTGGGGGACGCTCCCCTAAAGGGCTCTCTGGGAGTGACCCTATTCCTGCGCAGGTTCAGCAGCTTCGTGTCTGAAGTGTTTTCTCCCCATGCATGATGTGTTTGCTCAATGGATGCTCCCAACCTAATAAATGTTTGCAGCTAACCCCATCCTCCTCCTGACTGCCCCCCCATCACAGTTGTGGGGTATCCTCGAGTTCCCACACGCCAAGGGCATCCGGGAGAGGAGCTGCCTGAGGGGCTGGGGAGGATGGGTGGGTGTTAGGCATGGGATTGTCCTGTCCAGCACTGCAGACTTCAGTGAGGGACCCCATGGGGACACCTCCAGGGTCTGGCCATGTACTGGATGTTATAATTATTACCCACTATATTACTATATGCCTTTTGCTGGTGGCAGCAGTAGCACTGCCTCTGTTGCCTCCTGCTCCTGGTGGTTCCCAGGTCCCTGTCCCCATCTCCATGCAGGGACTGCGAGACCCAACCCTCACACCATCATTTCCACACTGAGAAGCATCAGAACACTCCTTCACTGACCCCAGCGTGGGAAAAACAACAGCCCAGACACAATTTCCAAGTGTTAACCATTTATAAATAAGTAGATTTTTTCATACATACAGTTTTCATTGTACAGATTACAACCTGTATACATTGGGGGGGAAATGCATTCTTTTGAACTTTTCACATCTATCTCACAGCTCACATGTACAGACAAGAAAACTCTGCTCAAGCAAATACAGCAAAGGAAAAAATATGTTTTCTTCTTTCCTTAGAGATGAGAGGCGAAGGCCTCTGCTGTTGGCAGGGGTGCTCTTCCCACTGCACAATATCACAACTGTGTGGTGTTCAATATATCAGAGAGAACAGAACATGCATTGGATAATATACTGTACAGAGAGAAAGTCCTTTACATCAGAATTATAGAAAAGCTAAAGGAAAATTTAAGTGTCTTAAAGATCTTCCCAGCAAGTGTCTCAGAGGATGGCAACTGGGGAGTTGTACAAAGCACAAGGTGGGTGTACTGGACGTGTTTGTACCCAACTCAGAGCCTCTCGGATGTGAAGACAGAAAGGAGATGGAACACTAAATGCAACAATATGGCAAAGAAAAGGCTGGACAGGGATGAGCCCAGCAGTACTGGCAGAGTCCACACAAGTCTCTGGGTTATCGGTGTAGCAACATGATGGACTTTATGTAGCACACAGTGCTGCTCTCAGTGTCTGGCTGAGCAGTGCACAGCGAGGCAGACCTGTGGAGACCCAGCTCCACGGGCATGAGGCTTTCCCACCTACCCATCCCAACCCTGACTTGCCTCCCCACTGCCGCCCCTGGACAGCATCACCTAAAGGGACAAAGTCTTTTGGCAAAGCAGCCCTCTGTTTTCACAACCACAGGATACGATCCCCTCAGATGGGACCCAGCTGCTAACTCCCCAGTACTGTGACAGCTAGAAAATGAGCAGGAGGAAGGATATGGTGGGTGGGTTGGGTGTCTGTTGGCTTTCCCAGTGATGGCCACGCTCGCTGTGCTCCCCTCAGGTCAGTCTGTACCAGCTGTGGTGAGATCCAGCTGTATAGTCAAGAGTTGGACACGAACGCATCTTGCTAAAGAATTGAGCCCTTAGTGGTTTATATTAGAAAAAAGAGTTTGATTGAATGAAAATCCAGCAATTATTCACACAAAGCTGAAAAAAACGCAGATTCACTTTCAACCATTGTGCTTTGTGTCCAACACACCCCCCACCAGCCTGCGCAGCACAGCCGGCACGGGGTGAAGGCATTGATTTGCAGAGGTCCCAGCATGTACAGCAGCTCTTCCCCTAAGCCCTTGGGTAAACACCGATATCCTGGCAGAAGAGTTATCTTGAATTCCCAAGACTACAGCAAAGTACAACCACCAAGGAGCTCACAACAGATCACTGTGGACCCCCACGGGCGAGGAAGGCGGAGGACGAGCAGGCACGCTGGCTTGCTTGGTTCTCTAGGTAAGGCGGAGCTGGCACTTCGGTTTTAGCTAGACTTCTCCTGGGTAACCCTGAATATACAGCAACCTTTGTAAAGGGGCCTGAATTACTCCCAGTTTACTACCCACCCTAGTTCGAGACCTAATCCCAGTATGACTCCGGTGTTTGGCATATGCACGCTCATGTGTTCACACCAGCCACACGGTTTTCTTTACAGCCAGGTTAAAGAAAAATAACCAAAAAGTTCAGTGCTCAGACAGACCCAGCTGAGCACTGGTGCCGCAGCAGACAGACAGATGGACAGACACACGTCTCAGACTGTTGAAGCTGGCACAGTCGTCCCAAACAGTGACACAGAGAAGGCAGCTCAGGCTGATCCTTCTTTGGAGACAGATCCCAAAGGATTTGTCTTTGCAAGACCCTCACTTTCCTAAGCACTTTGATGCCCACTCAAGACTATGTCCAAAGCCCTCCGATGCTGCTCCCAGCCTGGCTGGGGGGACCCTGCAGAGCCCCCACCAGGTGGGTGTCCCCTCTCCTGGGGCCACAGTATCCTCCTGACCTAGGAGGAAAGCAAGAGCCACTGAATCCCCACCGAGGGATGATGGGACAGACACCCACACCTGATGCTGGGAGAGAAGATTCCAGCTCTGAAGCAGCATACCCGGGTCTCAGAGCAGCCACGGGTGAGGATGAGAGACACCTGGTGGGAAGGCTGGCTAAAGGAAGGGGTCAGCTTCAGCATCACTTTTGGCATTGCCTTCCCCATGCACCCCAAGAACAAAACCTGGAGTTTCAATGTCAAGAACCTGCTTTACTTGGTGCACCCAAAATCCTACCTGCTCGAAGATGGGGCTTGCCAGTGGTACCACTGCAGCTGGGAGGCCATGAAGGCACCAGCTGGCAGCATTGTCCTGCATCTTAACTACTCAAAGAGTAATTAAATATGTAGCACAGATGTACAGGACAGCACCATGTCTGAAACTGAGTGTGATCCCACAGTGTGGCCTGAGCTTGTCAGACCTAGATCTAAGAGCAAAGGATGAAGGGCCCTCAGGGTGAGATCTGACCCTGTGCTCCCCCAAGTACAATGGGGCCATGCCAGCACAACATGGAATGACCTCTGCTTTTCCTTATGCAAAGCCCAAATCATGACTTTAAAGACACAGTCGTGTCAGTCGTGTTCTTGCTCACTCACAGGGGACTGAGCAAGAACAGCTTTTCCAGGAAGAAATGTGCTTCTTACCCACCCGGTGACCACAGCAGCCCTCCTGCCTCGACTGTCCCTAAGAGAATTGCTGGGGAAGTGCTTTAAAACCACTGCAAATAATTTTGTATTCAAAAATTTCTCAATCTGTTGATGCTTATATACAGGAGTCAGTTCTTGTGCTATAAATGTTATTATTCATTGCTTCGTTTCTTTTCTTTTTTCTTCTTTTTTTTGGAAAAATACACTGAGACATGAGCTGTTTTGCTATTTTTCTAATGAAGACACTACTCACGCTTAAATATCCAGTATTTATCATAGTAACAAATTCAAACAGTAAAGTGCACCCATTTACAGAGAGAACAGATGGAAAACCATTAGTGCAAGAATCCTGTGAAAAATGTAACATGTGGAATAGTGAGAAACCTGCACGCCGCAGCGTTTCAAGCCTTCTTCAGCTTCGTGGTTGTGTTAAAAGTGTGAGCTGTTTTCTTTTTCCCTTAAAACATCTTCGGAAACTGAGAAGTTACACACAAGAGTGCTGTGAGGGGATGCTCTGAAGGACAGGACTGAGAGCACAGGGCAGTGAGTAGCAAAAGCAAAGCATGGGCAGTTCTGTCACTGCTCCTGGACCACCCTGTTGGCGTCGCAGTGGAGAGGAGCCACCCACAGCCGCAGCATGTCTCACTCGGCTGGATAAAACAGGGACAGGGTTGAACTGGCTTAACTTTTTCCTTTCAAAGAAGCAACTAAAGGTAGGAAGCCACTCACTCAGGCAGAAAGCTGGAGGATGGGAGGCACTGAGCAAAGTAACTGATGCTGCTCCAGACCCAGGATATGTCTCTCAGCTATGGGTGTGTGGAATGCAGAAGAGAAATTGGTTCTTCCTTACAAAACAGAGCATGTTCAAAAAAGAGAGGAAGAAAGAAAACCATCATATCCATTTGCAAGGAGAGAAACAGTGCACAGAGCTGGGTGCTCCCATGGGGTACCTGCCCCATCGAGGGGGTTCCAGCCAGCCCCCCCATTTTACAGAGCCCTGGGATAAAGCAAAGAGTCAGCACTGGGTTGCACCTCAAGGAAGAAAACACCAACCTCAATCCAAATACTGGCTTTGACAAAGACCAAATGGCCCAAGAGAGGCTCAAAATCGCAGAAACTCATAGAGGAACTCCCCCTTTCCAAATGCTTTCCATGTGTCTGTGAGACACAAGCCTCCCCTGGCCCAAGGTGTGCATGTTCCAGCTAGCTCTGAGCAAATCAAGCAATGAAATAGCAACAAGATGTGCTAAGTCACACATAGGAGAGAAAAAAAAGCCCCATCGAAGCCAGAGTTTGCTTAAAGAGTTCCGGACCCTGTCCTGAGCTGGTGTGAATGGGTGCAGCTGCAGTGATGTGGCGCTGGGATAGGCTCACTCACACCAGCGCAGGTTGGAGCCCATGATTTGGTTCAAGAAGTCTTGCAATCGATTCACAGTAGCCCTTTGGAGACCCCGGAAGGTATCGCTCCACTGTTCAGCACTGAATCGCTCCAAAGAGTTGGTATGAGTGAGGTTCGGCATTGGGCAACAGGCACTAGTTTGCTTTAAAACAAGCTACAGCGTTATCACTCTCCCTCCTGTCATCCCACCTTTCACCCTCAGGAATGAAAAAGGCAGATTACAAACCCATCAGGAATAAAGGAATTGGTAAAGGAAGTTCTTCCCCCCACCTCAAAAGAAATTTTCAGCAAATAATTGAAAAATTATTGAAAATCCTATAAAAAGGATTTTTGAACTGGCCCCTGCTTTTCATGTAGTCTTGATGTGACTTGCATTTGATTACAAAACCGAAAATAATAGAAAAAGCCCTACCCGAACTGGAAAATGTCCTGAAATAGATAACATAAATAAATTATAAATAGGTCTCTCTTAACTTCAGCTTCTCAAAAAGCAACACATAGTCTCCACCATGTACAGATATGGAACGTGGTGTCCCTTTTCAGGATTTTGGGAACAGAGGATCTTAGAGGAGCACAGACCTTGCTACAGCCCCTGCTCCCTGTCAGGAGCAAGCCAGAGGGAAGGGATGCTGCAGGGCTGGGATTGCAGAAGGACCCTTCCTCTTTTGGAACCACCAAGCCATGTTCTACATCCTCATCATAAAAATTGTAAAAAAAAAAATAGGATTTGCAATTTTCCTCTTTGAATATCATTTCCTAAGTCAGAGTTTTGCTTTTCCTTGCAAGTGATAAATTCCCCCCAGATGAAGGCCCCAACACTGACTTGCTCTGTGCAAACGCAGTGGGTGAGGTGCAGTCTGCCAACAGTGTGAAGAAGTTAGTGCAATTCCAGTTCATGCACAAGAGGTTCCTGGCCAATTCCCTTGGCTGATTAAAACGCATAACAAAGGGCCAACTTTTATCCCTCAATGCTTCTAAAATGCCCCAGAGCAAAGAAATCAGCGTGAGGGCACCTGGTAGGTACTTGGAAAGCCGCAAAGTGGTGTGTGATCCCCATGCCTTCCGGCCGATGACAAGTTAAATAAGGAAGGAAAGCGCTGTAAAACAGCAGAATCAGGATGAGTGTTGTGGGTGCTGTGCATAGCTACTGGTGTTAAATCACATCACCAAGGGTAATCTGCGCTTGGGGGCAAAGAGCCAAACGACCTGGCTGTCATAGGGACCTGTGGATGCAGCCTTGGGAAAGGCTCCTGCGGAATTCCCCAGGAATTCCCATTAGAACTGAGTAAGAAATCATTGAGACAAAATGAACCAATTTAAATCCAAGGCAATTGTGTCTTGAGAAAGAGCTGGTTACCTCCTGCTGCGTAGGGATATCTCTGGACCACCCCGCACCATGGACTAAGATATCCAGGCTGGAACTTTGCTGGAACTGGGCAAACGATACTGGCTCAGCTGATGGCGGCTTCAAAGTCAGCTGGGGAACGAAAGGGCTGGAGCACGTGCATGGCTGTCTGACCACCACATAAAGTACCGGAGAAACTTGATCATGTAACTACCTAAGAGAAATTTAAAAAAAAAAAAAAAAAAAATTATTATTATAATAATATGCATGGAAATCAAGCTTGGAAGTGTGTGCTGAAAACATGAGGGTCTCACTCCAACAAGTGTCTTTTACACATTAGACTCCACAAATGGTCTCTTTGGTTTGATTGGGGACGTCTGCCCTTGCCTGGAGTCCCTGGAGAGCTGCCTGTACAGGTTATCCTGGTAGGCCTGCGCCACGGGCAGCGTCCTTGCCACCTTGACGTCGGGGTACGAGGAGGCTTGGGTGACTCTCTCCAGGAGGTCTCCTCGGGACCCATTGGCTAGCATCCCATGGGGGCTGTAATAGTCTTCCTCTAGCAAATGGCCATTCTGTGCATTGTTGGTTTTGTTATAAAAGGCAATGTTGCTGATTGAAGAGGGTGGGCTAAAGGATTCCGGCTGGGGCAGATTGCCAGGAGATGTAGGACTAATGACAGTGTCCACTGACGACACAGCCCAGGTCCGGTTCTGCTGATGGAGATGGGGGTACTGCTGAGTCCGAGCAGTTTTATCTATGATTCCCATGAATGGCGTGGTCCGGGAACGGGCTGGCTCACTGGGGTAGCCCCCCTGCGTGGGTGAGACTGGAGACAGCTCATCGCACGATCTGTCGTAGGCTGGCTTGAGGGGAATCTCCATTTGCTGAATCGAAGAAGAGGGGCGAAAGTTGGGAGTCAGGTTGGAGGTGGAGGAGATGCTATTGCTGGAAGGGGAAAAGCGGAGGCCAACACTCTGAGAGTGGAGTAGAGGCCTTGGAGTCGGTGGGTGAGGCTTGATTTCGCTGGGATTGACTGTGATGGGCCTTCTTATGAGATGAGACACATCTGGAGAGCCCAGCTGGTTGGCAGGGAGGGAAGAACGCTCCAGGTCAAGCTTTGAGTGGCACACTGGATAGTAGGAGGCGGACTGGCTTCGCCCAATCTGAGGTGTCTGGCTGTATCTCATCCCCCCTCTGTACGCTGAGGATGGTCTCTGTGGAAGGTCTTCTTTGGCCAGCCCTCCGTGCTGACAGATGGCTCCGGCACTGAGACTTGCCTGCACGTGCTGCACGGGCCTGCTGTCACCCACGATGCCCCCGATGGAGCCCTGGTAGACCAGCCGGCTCTGGCTGACACCCATGTCCCCTGACGATGACTGGTACTTGCTCGCCATCGAGTGGGCAACCTGGCTGTATGCACCAGTTGGGATGACAGTACTGGAATGGACGGCAGAGCTGGGCTGATTGCTCCTCACGATCTGTGCCTTGGCTGGCTGCAGCCTCAGCCCTGGCTGCGGCACGGCCACGGGGAGCTGGGGCATCTGGAAGGATCTCTGCGTCATCTTGGATAGCGGAGACTTGGGTCTGCCGGGGAGCTGGGTGACCCCACTGGGTTCCTGCTGGTAACGGACCGGGGAGCCGGACTGTGACCTATAAACACTCATGCTCTCTGCGGGGGGACTGGCGCGGTACTGGGGGCCTCTGCGAAGGGGAGACGGTGGGGGGCTCTGATACTCCTTCCCTTGGCTTCCAACAGGAGGGGGGCTGAAGCGGTAAGTGGAGCCCTGGTGAGCTGGGGATGTGTGTGGAGGACTGGGTCTGTAATGTGAGTTTTGGTGTGTCGGAGACAGGGCAGGAGATGTGGACTGGTACCCTTGCCTGGTTGGTGAACCCACAGAGCTGTTGGACCTGAAATCAAAGACCTGATGAGAGCCAAGAGGTGAGCTGGAAATATAGGCTGAGTCCCTGTGAGCTGGAGATGGAGGGGGGCTCTGGATGATAGGCAGCCCTTGGTTTGGCCTGGACTCTGTCTGCAAGCCAATGGAAATGTTTTCTACATCCTGCTCGAGGTATTCCTCCTCAAATACATCTTGCACAGAATACAGCTCTTCATGCTGGACTTCGGGTTCTGGCTCTGCTGGGAGAGGCGGTGGCGGCTGCTGCTGCTGCTGCTGCTGCTGCTGCTGCTGCTGCTGCTGCTGCTGCTGCTGCTGCTGCTGCTGCTGCTGCTGCTGCTGCTGCTGCTGCTGCTGCTGCTGCTGCTGCTGCTGCTGCTGCTGCTGCTGCTGCTGCTGCTGCTGCTGCTGCTGCTGCTGCTGCTGCTGCTGCTGCTGCTGCTGCTGCTGCTGCTGCTGCTGCTGCTGCTGCTGCTGCTGCTGCTGCTGCTGCTGCTGCTGCTGCTGCTGCTGCTGCTGCTGCTGCTGCTGCTGCTGCTGCTGCTGCTGCTGCTGCTGCTGCTGCTGCTGCTGCTGCTGCTGCTGCTGCTGCTGCTGCTGCTGCTGCTGCTGCTGCTGCTGCTGCTGCTGCTGCTGCTGCTGCTGCTGCTGCTGCTGCTGCTGCTGCTGCTGCTGCTGCTGCTGCTGCTGCTGCTGCTGCTGCTGCTGCTGCTGCTGCTGCTGCTGCTGCTGCTGCTGCTGCTGCTGCTGCTGCTGCTGCTGCTGCTGCTGCTGCTGCTGCTGCTGCTGCTGCTGCTGCTGCTGCTGCTGCTGCTGCTGCTGCTGCTGCTGCTGCTGCTGCTGCTGCTGCTGCACCTGCCTGCACTCCTCCTCCACCCGCATCAGCAGCCGCTGGATCTCACGGTTGTTAGGACACAGCTTGATGGCCTCGTTCAGGTCCTCCAGGGCTGCTGAAAACTGCCTGCTTGACAAAGGAACAGAAATGAGAACTGAAAGTACTCTGCATTTGGATGGAACTGTTTTCAGAGATTCCAGGGGGATAAAGTGGCTTGTGCATGTTACTGAAGGAGAAATCTGTGATTGCTACTGCTTGCTGCAGCTCTCACACGCTGCCTTATGGGCCTCCCTTGGATTTATATTATCCAAACAGAGGGAAAATTCTGGAGAAAAAGGGAACACAGTCCTGAGATGGCACAACCCAGACTAGCAAACACGCCTGTCCTCTGCAGCATATATTAGGGGCTAATTAATTACTCCCCCTAGCACCACCATGAGCTTCACCTCTGTGTTAGCAAAGGGGACACCAACACGTTGATCACTGCAAGCCCAGGTCACCACTGCTGTAAACAAGTTCTGACAGAACTACAACCATTTACACCAGTGAAAATTTAACTTCTGCCTGATGCTGAGACCACACAGCATCAGGCCTGGCTCCAGAGCTCAGGGGCCTCCAACAAGTCAGCGCTCTGGGCAAAGCTTGTCTCTCCAATTTTACAGTGGATTTGGCTAACTTCTTTGGAATGAAAGAATCAAGCAATGTGCCAGAGGCTGCGAGCTGCCCAGGGAAGCCTTTGTGAGGGAAAGGCCCGCCTAAGAGGTATAACAGGGAGGTGGGGATTAGGGAAGGGGGTTGTCATTTACAGGGACACTGTTCACTTTGGAGCAAAACTGTTTGAACATGACTGTGATCTGGGAAAACCCACCCGGATGGAGGAAAAGCTCCCCATGAGTGATCCGCGCCAGCACCTCCCAACACCAGCCTAATCTTTTGTACAAGCCATTGAAGACCAGGTAGAAGAAGAAAAAGCCTCCTCTTCTACCAGGGGTGCTGCTGGGCATAGACTGGGAGAGGGACAAGCAAAGCCAAAGTGGTGACAGCTTCTGTTGGAGAGACCCAGGGAGAAAAGGACACTGGTATGTGGGAGGCTGATATCATCTGGAGAGGAACAGGGGTCTTAAGGTTCCCCCTAATGTTTTGGGAACAATGCAGAGGAAACCATTAAAGGAAAGGCATGAGGTGTGTGTGTGGCTCAGCTTGCAGGGCTCCTCTGTGGAACAGAAGGTTATGGCTTCACCTCCCACATCAGGACCTGGTGGACCTGCACCAGCTGGGCCAAGGGCCCAGTTCCACACTTGCCTCCAGCATGGAATGTCACACAGTGGTGCTGTCTGCTGAGCTGGGATGTTTGCACAGAGGGGCTCACAAACCTGCACTGCCATGTGAGACATTCTGGCTGCCAGTTAGAGATGCAGTGGCAGGGTGCCCAATCCTTGAGAACAGGACTCCCAAGCAGCGCTCCTGCTCATTAGGAATGGCAAATGGATCCAATCTCACATCTTTTAGCCTTCAGGGAGGCAGGTGAGCAAGGGAGATCCTTGCACTGCAGCTTTCCAGGAGCTGGCTGCAGTGCCCTGGGCCCAAGTTCTGGCTGGATGCTCCCTGGCCAGTGCCTGCCTGCAGCCACTGCCCAGCTGGTCAGCAGCATCTGCTGGGGAGAAAGGGCTGCAGGACAGAGATGCAGAGATTTTAAGGCTAGAGGAGACCACTGTGATGAATGAGTCTGCCCTCTTGCACAACACAGGCCATGAGTCATATTCTACTTTGAGTCCAAGTTGTGGTCAAACTAAAGTGTACTTTGGAACAAAGAACACCCCACTTCGGTGTCCAGGTCTCCAGTGTTGTAAGATGTCCAGACAAAGCTCCACTATGACAGACCTCTCAAAACATTTGGATTCAGAAATCACCAAATAAGGGAGGGCATTACTTTGGAGTTCAGGAAGTTCGTGATCTCACTAATGAACATTCCTTGGCCATTTCTTCCCATGGGGGCACTGCCTGGCTTTGCAGAGTGGGTGCCCACATGTGATGTGACAGGCTTGCACAGACTGGCCCCTCACACCCTTCTCTCTATCCCTCCTCACCTGCTGCTGCGTTTGGCCCTTGCTCTCGCATAGTAAGCTTCGTAAGATTTCGGTTTCAGCTCCAGGGCTTTAGTGGCAAATTCCTCCGCCATTCCAAAATCCTGCCATTTGAATAGGTGTGCAGGTAAGTTAGCTGAATAAATTTAGAAACAAAAATACATACAGCATGGGAAGAAAACAAACTTAGTATGGACTTTTTTTCATATTGCATGGAAAACTCGATGGTATTGGAATGTTTCACATGGATTCAACATCATTTACAGACAGGGAGCTATGATGGCATTTCCAAAGACTCAGGCATGGCTAAAGCAAGTTGCTGTCATCACCCACAGAGGCCAGCAAGCCTCATTGTGTCCCCAACAAGTGCATGTAAATCCCTCTCCAACAACCTACAGTCTTGAGGAAACAGCTGGTCTTGCAGAGGCTGGAATGTTATCTCATGAATGATTTCTTTCCATAGTTGAAAGCAATAGGAAACCTTTCCCATGCCCTTTTGCTTCCCTGACCACACTGACATTCTTCGAGGGGCTGAAGAAAACTGCCTGTGAAGGACAGGGCTGCATTAGCTACAAACAGGACTTGCCTGGCAAAGGTCTCCTATCAGTCCCACTGTTCCTCACTTCTCCACGACAGCTCACCTGGGAGGATAGCTTGGGAGCAGGGAGAGGGTGACAGCATGGGATGGGACTGCTCTGGGTGCTTTCCAGGGGCAGTGCTGTGAGACCAGACTATCAGCTCTGGTTCAGACCCTGTCACCACCCTCCCTTGCCTTGTCCTAAATGCTGCATGTCCCACTAAGCTCAGCTGAAGCTCAGCACTTCTGAAGGAGAAGTCCTCCTAGTGGGGAGAATTCCATTTCACAGTCAAACACTGCTTTGGATTGCTGCACTGGGCTATGACCTGAGCAGCTCTGGGAGAAAGGACTGAACAGGACAGGACTGCTCCTGATTTGTTCAAAAACTTGTGAAGCCAACTCTTGCTATGGGCATGCCCCGCCTGGGGAAGCTTATGCTTCTGTTTGACCTGCAGTAGCAGTTACTGATGAGTTATTGTCCAACAGACTGGACTGGGAATGCAGTCATGAGACAGGTACCTTAATGGCCTCATCTGTAGGTGCAAAAACTGCAGGAGCAATTACAACCCTCTGAAATTTTCTTCACAAAACTTGGCATTCCGCAGCTAATGATAAACAAAAAAACCTTGTCCTCAAAGCATAGGACAAGAGCTGGAGTTGCTCAGCTGTGAGTTGGCTGGTTTAAAGAGAAGGTTCACACCTCTTCTCCAAACTCAGTTTGTTCACCAGCATTAAGATTTTACTCCCATTGTTTTCCATCTTTCTTCCTCACAGAAAAAGAAATGAAGGTGTCCCAAACGCTCCTTCTCCTCCAGTGTAACCTTTTCCGGCTCATGACCTCAGCAATGTCGGTTTTTGAATTTATGGGGACTTTAATTTGTGGAGATGAAAGCCCCTGCACACCAGGCCAGGGAAGGTGGCATCTGTGTGCTGGCAGAACAGGCATCTGCACGAGCTGGTTGCTGGATGCTGCCAGATTGGAGTGGGGAGAGTGACAGGGATCTGGAAGTTCTGGGACGAGAGGGAGTCTTGTGGGGGTGTTTCTGGATGAGTCACTGCCCTGGAGAAGCGCTAACCCCCTAAGCATATGCTCCTTCATTTGAAATTAATTAGTATTCAAAGGAGCACATCTCCTCCTCACTGCTGCCCCAGAAATCTGGAAAATGCCTCCACCCCCACGTGACGATGTGAACATCATCATCAAAAGGGCGTAATAAAAAATTCAAAGAGCTATAAACATAGCAATGAATTTTTAATCATGTGAAATGCATATTAAATCATTACTGCTTTGGAATTACAAAATGTCAGTGCTCTGTGAAGGACAACCAGGTTACAGAGAGGAGAGATCTGAGAGGCCAAAGCATGATTAGGGGTGGACATGTCTCTGCAGAGGCACAAAGCTGTCGGGTTGTGCTTAAGGCCATGAGAGGGGACACTTACGTTCATTTTCCTTCGACACCGGGAGAGGTTGAGAAGCAGCGACACCTTCAGCTCTCGGAAGGTTTTCAGGTCTTCTCCAAACCCTTCTCTGGGGAATTTTTTCAGAGCATACTGGTAGCGCTGGGCAGCCTCTTTCACTTTACCTTTCTATTAGAAAGAAAACACGTTAAAACTCATCCTTGGGTTGAGTTTACTTCTCTGCAGAGAACTCACTCACCAGCCCCATCAATGTTTTAGGTGGCTAAGGAAGTGCAACTTCACTATTTAGCTCTTTCCTAGAAAGAAAAGGCAGAACATTTGATCAAGGGAACATCTGAGCTGGAAAGGCAGATGCCTTGCACAAGTCGAGATCTCCCACTTCATACAGAGCTGTCAAACTACAGCAGGAAACATGGAGAAATGGTGTTAACTTGATACAACTCCATCTGGTTCCTGGCTGGTTGGTCTTTTGAGCTGGGTGATCAGTTACCCATTTCTGGAAAACACTCTCCACCCAAAGCTTAATACACATCCAGAAGGGTAAGGAACACAAATTGTGGGACTTTGGATGGAGCTCTGGGGCTCAGAGAAGCCTCTGCAATAGCACAGATAAATGGTATGGCACTGCTGTAGCTCTGAACTTGGACAAACAGGATGAGACTCACCTTCTTGGACCTCAGATGTTTAAAACTCTACATCTAAGTCTGTTAACTGAGTTCCATTTATAATTATTGGTATGCAACAGTCACCTTCAAAGGTGACTCATCTTTGCTATTTTGGGCAACTAATTTTGGGATGGGACGATGTGCACCCTGAAGGGGGGCAGCCAACAGCCAGGGTGAGAGAAAGAGAGCAGGATGAGATCTAGGACACACACAGATCCTCATGACCCAGACATAAATTTTGCAGCTACGAATAATGAGGTTTAAAAACTTGTAGACTCAGGTTTCTCAAGTGTATCATGTATCTCTGGCAGATAACTCCTATTACAATGCCAGCTTTGCATATTTTCTGCTTCACCCTTAGAGCCTCACAGTGAATCATTGTTGTACTTGCACATTTTCTGTGTGTGTGCAAATCTCCAGGTTTTAAAGACTGGCTTAAAACAAACACAGAACAAAAAAAGACTCCCTAACTGTAACAGCGGAATGTCTCCCATGACAAAGCCAGCTGTGTCCCGACAATCTATTTTCATTGCAAAAAGTTTATTCCAGGAGTTTTTAGGGGATGTTCTATCCTGTTGCCTTGATCCCCAGCAGTGAGCCCACTAGGTAATGACAAGGCTGCCAGACCTGATGCAATGGCAGCAGCACTCCCAACAAACACTTGGGTCCTGCTGTTTTCAAAGAGGAAATGAAATGCTGGCTCAAATCCAGAGCAACTTGGCTTTGCTTCAGCTTTGTTACTGATTTGGGCAATCAATATCCCCTTCTCCAACCCTACTAACCAAATCCAAACAGTCTGGAACACGAGGAACGCTGCGAGCGGGAACTTTTACTTGCCCTGGGCTAAGGCAGCAGCATTAGAACCACAGAGCCATTCAGGCTGGAGAGGATCAAACACTGACCTAACAAGCCAAAACCTCACACCAAGTGATGCTGCAAGTTGCATCTGTCCCATGTCCCCAAACGCACCCTTCTCACCTTATAAAACATATCTCCTTCCTCCATCAGCTTGCTCAACAGGATGATCATGATGTCTGGTTTGGAGGTTGCCATTGCCCATGTTGCTGGACCTGTAGTGTACAGGATGCATGATGGGTAAAGAACTCATACAATGCAAAGGTGGTAGGAAGCTGGGTGGAAAAAAATACCCTGGGGTGGGAATTTCTGCTGGAGAGAACAACTTGGCATGGTCAAAGGACAGAGTGCTCCAAAGGACTGAGGTGACAATTCCTCTGGCACCTAAATTAACGTCATCCCCATTGCAGTGGTTTTCCTTTGCAGTCATTAAGGCTAATCCCAATGGTCTGGGAAAGGATCGAGCCGTTTCCACCAGAGGGCAGTGCAGAATGTGGAACAGGCTGAGATGGGGAAACAAACCATATTTAAAGGAAAAATCAGAGTGGTTACATAAAAGCATTTCTAAATTAAAATCTATGGAAGTGTACTAGGGAATCTGCAGTTTGACTGTTGATAGGTGGTTTTTGGTTAAGTGGACTGTGATTTCCAGCTTCACAAGATGTGAAAGACTAGAGTAGAAAATCCATTAAGGCAGAAAAAAATGACAAAGGAAAGGTCGTGTCTAAGTGCTGCTGGTGCCGAAGGCATCATTGGGCTGGGGACACTCTGGGTCTACACGGCGGCCACCCTGCAGAGCCAGCTCATATCTCAAGGACAAATACTGGGAGGGAAGGGGTGGCAAAAATTTGAGGACAACTCATTAGTGTGGGTGAAGAATAAGTCAACAATATTCTATAAGTAGATTCAGTACATTTTGGGGGAAGGAGGTTAGTTTTTGAGTTCAAGTTATTCTCTGCAACAGTCATTAAAAAAATTATTTGAAGGTGAAGTAAATTAAAAGATTAGAGGTGTTGGGGACGCATGCAGGCTAAATTAAACAGGAGAAAGCAAGGCTGACAAAGCTATCAGATCGAAGCTGATGCTGACAGCGATGAGATATACCTCGTGGGCGACTCGGTAACGTCTGACAACCTTCAAAGAAAGGAGAAAACAAAAAGTTGTAGGAGAGAGGGGGAAAAAATGGATGAAGGTGAAAAAAAAAAAAGAAAGGAAAAAAGCAGCTGTGAGAGGCAGGCAGCGAGGAAGCCAATGCACCAGCAAAATCCCCTTTCACAGGAAAACGTAACGTGAGCAGCTGTGTGGCGCAGTGCAGGTACACTGAGGTCTGGAAGCATACACAGAGCAAGTGAAGGCAGCAGCTCACAGCAAGGCATGGACAGAGTACACTTGGCAACTCAGACTAGTAAAGATAGAAAAAGCATTACCAGAGGAAAGACCTTGCCAAAGAAACAGTTGTTTATTGATTAACTTTCGCTAAGTAATATGACAGGAAAAAAAAATCTCCCCATTTTACTAAAGAGAACCAAGTAGTCCTGACTCGCCATCTGCTTTCAGAGTGTGAAGCAGTGGCTGGGGCTGAGGCTGCCTCTGGGTTATACTTGTATTTCTTAGGATGCCAGCCCCACTGCCTGAGTCCCGCCTGAGCACAGAGCCAATGGCAGTGGCCCCCTGTCCCTACCTATCTTTGCTCCTTTCTTCAGGAGGGTGACGACAACCGAGGTGTTGCGGCAGCCCACTGCTCTGTCAAGGGGCCGCATCCCACTGTAGTCAACATGCTCGATCATGGCCCCATGGTCCACCAGGAACTGAACCTGCAATGAGAAGTCAAACAGTAGGTTTTGACTGGATATTAGGAAGAAATCCTTCCCTGCAGTGGTGGTGAGTCCCTGACACAGGGTGCCCAGAGAAGTTGTGGCTGTCCCATCCCTTGAAGTGTTCAAGACCAGGCTGGACAGGACTTGGAGCAACCAGGGATAGTGGAAGGTGTCCCTGCCCATGGAACGAGGTGGAATGAGATGGTCCTTAATTTCCCTTCCAACTCAAACCATTCTGGGATTCTCTGATCAGCTTCTGTGGGCGCACCTTCCCATATGGAAGGCCAGGACTCCATGTGTTTATTGCTGCATCAAGCTGAACTGTACGATTTTATGGCTTTTACACCAACTGCCCATTTTGTCTGCGTGTATCACGGGCCACTCACCACCTCAGCATCGCCATAGAACGCTGCCAGGTCCAGTGGCGTGCGGCCGTTCTTGTCCGCATGGTCCGTGGCAGCTCCGTTCTCCACCAGGGAACGCACCACGGGCAGGTGGCCCTTCAGGCAGGCCCAGCTGAGGGCTGTCAAGCCCTCTTTGTCCATCAGAGAAATGGAGGCACCTGAAAGAACAAGCAGCAGTTCACTTCAGAGCTCTCCATTGTTTAGCACTGTTTACACACAATGCTAAACAATGAGCACAAACCCTCTGCTCAGCAATGACAGCTTGTTTTCAGAAAGCTCTGTACATAATTATTAATTCCTTTATTACATTTCTCCCACCACAGATCCCACCCTCTGTGGCAGCTCCAAATACACTGATGGGAATGGTGGCAAACGAGTTGATTCACACCAAGCTGCAAACTTTTTCACGCCTAGCTCTGCGGGCTTTCCTGGCAAACATCTGAGCAGCACGGTGGATCTGACTTCCCTCATCTGAGACATCATCTTTTTAACTGCTTTTTTTTACTTAATCCAAGCCCATTGCAGCCTGTGTGAGTCAGAGATGAAGACCATTTTGCTGTTTCAGCAGGTCACCATGGGGAATTAAGTCAATTCAGCTCAGTTCGCCTGAAAAAGCACGTATTTTCCCTTCTTCACTCCCGTCCCCTTTACCCAAAGTACACCATTTCCAGCAGTATTTCTCCCTGAACTTTACCCAATATAAATACAACACTGTGAGATACACTACTGCCAACTGCAAGCCAAGGAGAGGGGGACTTGACGTTTTCTTGGATGAGGAAATGGTGCTGCCATACCAACGGGTCAGTATTGCTCCACACGGCATATGGATACGGATATGAGAGCTGAACAGCAGCTTTAAGTGAACACTCCTTGTCATGGCATGAAGACAACTCCTGTTGCCATGGCACAGCCAGGGCTCTGGCTCTTGAGTGTGCAGATCTGTATCAGCTCTGCTCCTGCGAGGAGCTGCAGCGACCTGCGGGATGCTCCTGCCAGCAGCTGGGATGAATTGCTGCTGCAGTGCTTTTCTCCTGAAGGCAAACTCTAAACCTCTTGGCATGAGATTCCCTGCCTCTAGAATGTTCAGCAAGTGGGGGAGTGATGTGAATTTCCTGAACATTCCCGTTCATCCCAGCGGACATACCCCTGGTCTGCACAGGTTGCCCAGCTGAGACCAGACTAAGAGGTGTCCCCGCTGGCACACCCTGTTTGTGAAGGAGCACAGCACAGGGATGTTTGCTCCAGGTGTGTTTGGGAACCTCTGCCCAGAGCTCTCAACACAGCATGGAGTGTCAGTGGGGGAGGTGGCAAACAGCATCTGGGGCAATCAGGAACGCCAAGGTGGGACACGGACTGCAAGGTACAGGCTCAAGGATGACCACGTAGAACCACAGACTCATTTAGGTTGGAAAAGACCTTTAAGATCATTGAATCCAACTGTTCCCCCAGCACTGCCAAGCCCTCCACTAACCATGTCTCCAAATGCCACGTCTTTAAATCTTTTAAGTCCCTCCAGGGAGGGAGACCCCACAACTGCCCTCAGCAGCCCACGCCAGGGCTGAACAAGGCTTTCAGTGAAGAAATTATCCCTCCCCTAAACATCCCCTAGAGCAATTTGAGGCTGTTTCCTCTAGTCCCTTGTTCCCTGGGAGCATAGCCCGACCCCCACCTGGCTGCGCCCTCCTGTCAGGGAACTGTGGTGAGCAAGAAGGTCCCCCCTGAGCCTCCTTTTCTCCAGGCTGAGCCCCCCCAGCTCCCTCAGCCACTTCTTGTGCTCCAGACCCTTCCCCAGCTCTGTTTTCTTCTTTGGACATGCTCCAGCACCTCAACACAGTGCCAGTCTTCTCTCACATTGCCCACACTGCACCCAGGAGCCATTCTGAAGCTCTGGGAAAGCCCCTCCAGATGATCTTGAGCTGACCCAAGCCCAAATTTTGCTCAGGATAAAGCCTCATTTCATTCCTGCTTACTTGAAACAGCTACTTTCTTGCATTCAAAGCATGAAAGTCTTCTCTTGTATTTTCCCTCTGGCTCTTCTGGAGCAGGTGAGAAAGCTCCTGCAGTAAGAGGGAAGCCTGGAAAGCCATGTCATCACTCAACCTCCCCATTCACTTCCCATCCAGTGGAAGAGACACTCCACAGGGTGGCACGGACAGCCTCCAGGGTACCCCTGCAGCAGTGCCAGCTGAAGGTCTAAGCAAGCAGACAACAGTAGCACCAAGAGGCTGCTTGAGGCTGCTTGAAGGCTGAGCATAACCTTCATGGGAACACTGAGCTCCAAAGGCAGCTCTGGCTCCCAGTACAGCCTCTGCTTGACTCCAAAGGCATCCTCCATCTTTCAGGGATCTCTGACCTATTTAGCACTGAGGCAGTTAGACAGGAAACAAATGGATGGTTTTGAGGGCAAGTGGCTTAAGGTGATCTTATGGGATTGATCCATCCTGCAGTGGGAAGGATTCCATCTGGGTAAATCCAGTTTGCTTCTGGGAAGGGCTGGGTGAGCTGCTCCTTCCCTAAAAAAACTGACTGCAAGAGTTTCTTATGGAATGGTTTGGGTTGAAATGGACTTTAAACACCATCCAGTTCCATCCCTCTGCCATGGGCAGGGACACCTTCCACTATCCCAGGTTGCTCCACGCCCCATCCAACCTGGCCTGGGACACTTCCAAGGGCACTGGACTAGGGGCAGCCACAGCTTCTCTGGGCAACCAGGACTCTAATCATAAAATATTTCTTATCTAGTCTGCTGATTTAACTACCCAGCAGGCACAATGAGCCAGCTCAAGTCAAAAAGAAAAGATTGACACTTGGAGCATCAAAAAGCCACAGGAAGTGGCCAGGATGTGGAATGGATTCTGAACAGAGGATGCACCCAAAGATGCAGTGCCCAGGCAGGGTGACCCCCAAGGGATGATGCTCAGGTAGAAAAACATCAAGGTATTGATTTTTGAAGGAAAACGAGATTCAGAATCAAGATCCCTCCAAAGGGAATGAGCACGAGGAATTGTTTTGCTTTGTGTCACACAGATCTGTATAAATATCAGCTTTAGCAGAGCTGCTACCAGAGAAGTTTAATTCCCTGTTCATACCCTCATTATTTCTGGGTGTTAAGCCACAGGTTAACTCCAAAATTCTGGGTTTCAAATTGATTGATAACTGGAACTTTGCTAATAAAATGTGTTTACAAATGCTGTGTTAATCAAGTACAGTCAAACAAGAACTGCTTTGCAATACACTAACTAATGCTTATGGCTTATGATTCACACACTTTGATTTTAATGAAACCTTGAGCAGGACTGTCAAAGCCATTTTAATTAAATGCACCATGTATCACTGCACTCTGCCCGGGCTTGAGTTAACTTTTCAGGACCATGTGTCACAGTGTATGCAGTGGAATTTATTACGCTATTTAGAAGAAAAAGACCTTTTAAAGTAAAAATTTTCTTATTTTTGATTTTTTGGGCTCTCAGAGACTGTCCAAAGAGCCAAAGAAACGTTATGTGCATCTGCTGGTGACCCCATAGCCCAGATAAGATTATCTTGTATTTTCAACCTCCTCTGAATGAGAGTTAGTCTCAAGCAGCATGCAGAGTTCTCATGCTGTTTGGGGGAAAAAAATTCCCACCTTATTTTAAGCCTTTTAGCACAGATTTATTAGTCAAGATGAAAAAGGGGCCACTTTCAGTCTCAAAGATGGGGAGTGTTAATTTGAGATTTAAAAATAACAGAAGACCAGAAAAGAATTAACTGAATTAATTCCTAAAAAGCTCAAACCGATCTTTGTCTCATCCCTGTGCAGGTTACAGCACTGAGCAGCAAGGATCGCACTGGCTGTGGCTCAGGACAGACAGGCAATGAGAAAGTTGTTCTTGTCAATTTTACAGAGAAAAAAAATGTTCTTAACAACTATTACATAAAATATTCAAGAGTCTCACTTTTTGGCTAAGAGGTCAGACACAGGCAGTTACAAGATGAAGAAAATATCCCTTCCCAGGTACAGCAGGAATGAGCAAAACTGCCCCATGTTCCTGTTGGCTGAGTAACTCAGTGAAAGAGAGGCATCCCTGAAAGGACTGAGCACAGGGGAAACTGTGGGTGTAAAGCAGGCTTATCTTCAAAATAATTCTGATTTATTTTCAGCAAATTCACTAAATCCTTGCCTGTGCTGGGGCCTTACCCTCCTGCTGGTGCTGGTGTCAAGAATGTGGGCAACAATACGAGAGCTAAAAATGGAAGTGTTACCACGTGTCCCCAGCTCTTGCCTTGCTACCCCTCCACAGCGATGCTGACAGTTCAATCGCATCCTGTGGTCATTTTTGTCTCCGGGGAAAGCTCTCAGTGTGGTTCAAGGGCACATTCTTAACCCACTGTTCAAAGCATCTGTTATTTTATTTGCTAACTCAGATGGATGGTTTTGAGGCTGAGAGCACCAAGCAAATAACACAACAGCCAGTCAAGATTAAGGCTATGACTGTTCCAGCCTCATTGTCCAATGAGCTGGACATGGTGCTCTCCCAGCCCTGGGTTTACAATCCACACCCTGACATCACAAACTCCAGCTGAGCTGGAGCTGGTGTGGTGGGATGTGCCATGGCTGATCCCCAACACCTCCCAACACGTGCTCTAACCTTGTGCAAGCAGAAACTCCACAGTGCCCAGGTGTCCCTCGGATGCAGCCATCATCAGTGGCGTCCGGCCCTGCTTGTCTGCCATGTTCACGTCAGCGCCGTGCGTGAGCAAGAGATCCACAATCTGTAACACACCAAACCAGGACATAGGTTACAGTGGACACCCAGCTAAGAAGATGCCAGAGCCAAGAGCAGAGCAGATCCCACATTCTAAAAAATCCCACCCCTCCAGGCATGGTACCCTCTGGGATTGCTGATGGATTAGAGATTATAAGAAAGAAGGGAGGCGTAAGGACAGGAAAAATGTTCTTCTAAGTCATGAGCATCCCATTTGCTTCTCAAATGGTGAGATAACCAGAGAAGCTGTGGCTGACCTGTCCCTGCAAGTGTCCAAGGCCAGGCTGGATGGGACTTGGAGCAACCTGGGATAGTGGAAGGTATCCCTGCCCATGGCAGGGGGATGGAATTAGATGGTCTTTTAAGATCTCTTCCAACCCAAACCATTCCATGATTCTCTGATAACACAGGATTTAAGCAAAGCTGTCTGTAGCCAGCCAGAGCTTGGGGTGATCGACGCATCAGTATCACTTCTTTTCACTCTGACCATTCCCCAGGAGAGCTGGGGCTGGTCTTCTCCATGCCTGCTCCAGCAAGAAGGAAGGGATGGCCTGACCCAACATCTCCGGCCACCCCACGGAGCGAGGACCCCACTCACCTGCCAGTGGCCCTGTCTGACGGCGCTGAAGAGCGGCACGACCCCGCGGCGGTTGGGCTGAGCCACCGCAGCGCCCTGCTCCAGGAGCAGCCTGCACACCTCCAGCTTCCCGCGCCCTGCCGCCGCCGTCAGAGCTGCATGAGAGAGGAAAGCAGTCAAGGAAAGAGCCACATGCTCAGTGGCGTGTTTTCCTATCTGGAGATGGGTCTTTCTGCTGGATACCAAAGTGATGGGGCCTGAAATGCCAAACTTATCTCAGGGCAGCCAAAATGAACAAAGAAAACGGGCTGGATTGGTGCAGTTTCAACTCTTGTCATTTCAGTTACCCCAAAGGTCAACACTTCCATGAAAAGTTTACATAATGTCACAGAAAGAGGCTGCTTGGGACAATCTACTTTTATTGTTTTCTGCAAGTCGCAGTGAAATGGGATGAGAACCGCAGTAAATATAAAATAATCTACAGGCATGTGTGACTGAAGTTCAAGGGGTGTCTGACGTTCAAGCTGTGACTGAGGTTCAGGTTTGGCTGCAAAGAAATGTGATCATGAATCCGTTGCTGTTTTCCCTACTGCCAAAGCCACAGGCTGTGAGGCCGAACGTGTCTGAGTAGGGGCACAATATCCAGAGGAAACACAGGTCTTTAGGTACTTGACAAGATCTTCTGCAACCTGCCTGTGCCTCATCCCACCATGACTACAAGGGAGAAAGTGAGGGATCAAGTAGGAGGCACTGACAGATCCTGCCAGCTACTGATGTCACATTTGTGGCTTTCCTTCGTCCAAACAAACACAGAGCAGTGTAATTCAGAGAGAGGATGTTTGTTTTCCGTATCCCACTTTACCCCGTAGATCTTTGAAACCAGAGAAACACCTGGAAAGCAAAGTAAGATGGATTTGTTCACCTGTTTTCCAAGAAGAACATGATTTCTGGGCTTTGCTTCTGGCCAGGGCTGATCCTACCAGCCAGGGGCTTGGTGCAAACCCAAAAATATCTCTCATTTTCATATGCTCATGGTATTACAGGTGGGTAGAAGCAATACCTGAGAGCTCTTTCTCTGACAAAATGTGCTCTGTTAATTCTGAAGTGTGGTTGAGTTAGAGAACACACATTCGATCTGAAAATAGTTTCAAGTTCAGGACCTGCTGGTGACTTGTTTCTGTATTAATTTTAGACTTTCTAGTTCCTCCCTCTCCCTAACTTTCTGTGCACTTCAGCACAGCTCCACTGGCTCCACACTCTGCTGCTTCTGGTAGGAGTTGGAGCAGAAGGTGGGAGTCTATTTCTGACTGATGTCGCTTGTTTTTTCTTTGAAGTACATTTCTGTGGGTTGGCTGATTACAAGGTGTTGATGGCTTTCCAACTGCAACACTGTTAATGTTGGGGGATTTAATTAATTCTCAATTCTCTTCCACATTACAGCTGAATTTTCTTCTCTTGGGGTTGAGAGACACCAAGAGTTAAAAGAAAAATCATTTTGCTGCCACAAGCAGAACATTCTGCAAAGTCTATAATCAGATCCATGTGGGTTTTAAACGTAAGCTACAAATATAGAAGGAGGCAGAGGGATCGGCATGCAGGGCTGCTGGGTTCTATTTCAAAATCTGCCTGCACTTGAAATGTTGCAGGTTAATTTGAGGTATTTTACATCTAAATTACTTACGTTTGCAACAATGAAAACATTGCAAATCACTCCAGTGTTTGGTGTTTGTTAGGAAATGTTCTTTGGAGAAGACTTTACTGAAATTTGATCCATGATTTCTCCACTCTCCCTTGCAGTCCCTTCTGCCTGCACCGACGCATCTTTCTGCTGCTCTGTTCCTCAGGGTCCAAGCAACTGGTGCGGGTACGTGGCTCCAGCCTGTCCTTTGAAGCTCCTGCTCAAGGGAAGCTCAAAAGCTCCTGTGCTACTGAGAAGCCAGACCTTACTCCTCCAGGAGGAACTATGTAGGATGGAAATGGGCTGGTTTGAAGTTTTACTGTCTGCTGGAGAACTCCCATGGCCCAGCACAACCAAGGTGAGTCCACTGAGCCCAGCCAAGGAGCAACAACCAGGATTCTGGGCTGGTAAATAGGAATGTTCATTTTGCAGCTTTTCCATGCGGACGTAGTGCCAGAAGGACTACTCACCATGCAATAACCAAGTCTTGGCATAAACACCACACAACAACTGCTGTGTTTCTCAAAACAGCTCAAACAGAGCCTGAGATCAGGTTCAGGTATGGATGTGCCCATCTCCGTCAGCGAGAAACGTCAAGCTACGGCCTCCTACACCAGGGATCTGCAACAGCATGTTCGGCTTCTGCTGCTGTGTTTTCTTGTGGAAAAAACAACTTTATCTGGAGAAGGAATCATTAAATTGCTCCTATCCAGCACTTGTATCTTTTTCACAGCCTGGCAGCAAGACAAACAGTTCGACGGAGATGTTTTTTACACCTCCAACTCTGATGGAGATAGCATAAGTGACTCAGAGACTTTTCTGCTGGGTTTTGATATTAGTTTTGTCCCAGGGGGAAATACTCCATCTGGAGTTGGCTATAGTGTGCTGTCAGCAGTTCCTAAACGTACGATGTCATTTGGCACTGCCATTTGGATGATATCAGGCTGATATCATCGAGCCAGGCACTCAGCTCTGCTCTGTGGAAGATGAGACATGAGTAACAAGTATCAAAACCCATACAAGGCAGGATTCAGATTTTTAGAGCAGATTGCTATTTTTAGGTGGAAACCTGCATTTCTTTCCAAATTTATTTAAACTCTCTACTTACTTTTGGGAAAATAATACAGTTATGTGAAAGTGAGTCTTGAGTTTCATATGAAGTTACAGACTTGTTTCCTGTAGACAAAAGGCTGCTCAGTGTGGTGGTTGGCTCATTTTTGTTCATTTTCCCATCTTACCTACCAGCAATTTTAATGGTATAAGTGGATATTCCTTTGAGATGGCTCCCCAGTTGCGTGTGATTTGTCAATCACAAATCTACATTCCCAACTGTCCCAGCTACTCAGAAACCCCTCTCTGACAGAGAAACTCCCAGATGTCTGGTTAGTCCATCTTTTGGCATTTTTGGGGACAGAGGTGTGGGACAACAGAGATGGAAACAAGCAGGTTGGGAATGTCAGAGCTAGCCAGGACATGACGGGATGGGACGGGAAGGGATATCTGTAGTGCCTGATGCTGCCCATGAGGCTGTTTTGCAGGGAGACATCTGAGTGGCTTTTGATCACATTCTGAAGGGATCTGATCACTGTTTTATTTACAAGACAGTCCTTGTGACCCAAACACCAGAGACCATTTTGGAAGATCCATCTGAGGATTGGTCACCCCCTCACACTGCGAGTCACTGGTACAAAGCTGCTGTCCTATCACCAATACTCAGTCATTTCACTGGGCTAATTCCACATCCACTTTCTTTTTTCTCCCACGACACCCCAGAGGCACTTTGAAATTGCTCAGTTATTGTTGCCTTTATTTCCTCTAATAATGGTCCGACGCCCTTGCTGCTGTTGCATTCCCACGGGTGCAGGAACTGGCTCTTTCCCCAGTGCCCTGCGAGCCTCCAGCCAGGCTCCTTCCCAGGACACCTCATCCCTCAGGCCTTGTCCTTTAGAGCTCTGCACAATGCCCTCTGATAGACTCCACTCATCACGTGGCTCATCACAAAGGCCACACTTCCAAAGATACAGGTACAAATGAGCACAAAATACAACCCTGCNGCCTCCTCCAAATCAGAAACAACCTGACCAAAGGCTGAACCACACTCCAGCCAGCCCCTGCCACCTTGGATCATGTCATTTCTAAGCAAAGCTGACAGAATCGTAATCCGTGCTCCATTCCCCAGACAGGAACATTACCTGGGTGTATTAACCTGACAGGAACATCACCAGGGATGCATATGGATAAGTGAGTTGAGTACAAATGGCAGAGGATCATATTTATGAGGTTGCTGGAGTTAAAAGCTAACAACTCCAAGTTGGAATGTCTCAAAAAAGAGAGATTTTAGTGGATTTAAAGGGGTGGACAGCTGTCCTTTTTTTCCTGTGAGAAGTTAGGAAAGAATGGATTCTGTATTGTACCTATCGATGCAGAAATGCAATACTGCACAAAAGAATATTTTTTAAACTACCTGTGCTAAATAATAGAGTTTTCAGAAAATCAATGGATAATTTAACAATCACAGTGCTGCATGTAATGGTGAGGAGGAGCGAGAAATAGGGAGATGCTTTGGATAAATATGCCCAATATCAAGAGAGAAACCACAGAACTGTGTGTCCATTTCATGTTTAAGAGAAACTAGTGACCGGTCAGAATGCTCCATGTCTCACGCTCCTGAGAAGAGTCAGGAGCTGCAGAAGCTCAGGATTTTCAAAATCTAAACTTCTCTGATTTACTTAAGCTGAGTGCAAGCTTCATGTTGACACATGTAAATCACCTGGAATCAAAACAGAGGAACTGATCCTTCATCAGAACAATGCCAGGGATCAGAGATGCACCAGGGGACTGAGAGGCTGTGAATACAAACACAAACATGCACAAAGAAGCTACAGCTTCTACAGAAATCACCTGTCTCTCCCCAAAGGCTGTCAAAGCTGTTGATCTGTGCTCTCTCCACCTCCTCTTCATCTTTTTCTGGAAGATCGAGCAGGTAGGAGACGATCTAAAACAAAACGATGTGTCAGATCATGAACTCGAATGTGTTATACAAGAACTGCTGACACCGTCACACGAGCTGCTTGGAATACACAGAGGGAAGGGAACAGTCTCTGCCTGGCTCCCTGAGATCAAGGAAATATTCTTCCTGAACCTGCTGCCCTGTACAAGCAAAAAAACCCAACCAAGTGTCTTGATATGACGGCATGTGATGAGACTTGGCAGGGTCAGTTCCCTGTAACTGTGTCTGCTCTGTTGGAGATGACCTGGTGTGTGCAGTGGATGCATCTCCTGGAGGAGGTGAGGCTGAGAGGAGGTATTTGGTAGGAAAGAAACCCATTCTCAGGGAAAGGAGAAGGAACAGGGGCTGCCATGGGTTGTTGGGGCTCTGTCGAGGGGACTAGTGGCAGTGGTGGACTTGGCACTGGGTTGGACTCAATGACCTTAATGGTCTTTTCCAACCTAAATTATTCTATACATCATTTTCCCCATCACAAGTCTTGGTCAGGATGGCAGGAGGAAGCTCTCTGGCTCTTTTACCCCCAACACACAGTCTAAAGTTACATGTTGTCACGCTCCCTATCCGTGCTGGAGGGGCAGTGTAGGCAACGTGCTGTCCGTCCACCTTATCCCTGCTTAAAAGTTTATTCCAAAAGTTTATGCTAACAATACTTAAAGGCTTGTTATGCTTCCTCTCCTGGACACCTGCCCAGACCATAGCGTTTGCCAAGGGATCTGTGAACACTGGGATGGGATGGGGTGGGGAGGAAGAGCAGGACGGAAGTGCTCTGGACTCCGCTTCCAGATGCTCTTTGTGAGTCAGCAGGAAAGGGCCAACCCTTGGTTACCCTCCCTGCAGAGGCAGAGTAAGTCCTACCTCAGTGTAGCCCATGCTGGCGGCGGCGATCAGGGCCTGCTGGATTGCGTGGCTCTTCTTGAACACTCCCTGCTGCTGCCCAGCCATGCTCCAGTCGCACTGGATCAAGAACTTCACCACCTCCAAGTGTCCCCTGAGAGCGGCGTGGACCAGGGCGCACTGTCCGTTTTTGTCCAAATGATCCACCTTGAAAAGAGATGACAAAATACAGTTAAACCAAATCACGGGCAAAACATCTTTGCTTCTTCAGAGTTTCCAATCCTGGTTTCTAAATAATGCCACGTGTGCAAAATGTGCATTCTTCTGGTAAACTATCACTTCCATGACCGAAAACAAACATTTCCAAAGCAATGTCCCAGGCTCTGGCATCATCATGGCCACAAATGTTTGCTTTGGGGAAGATATCATTACTTTTTTTAGGTTTCTTCAGTTTTCTTCAAAGACTACAAAAATATTTTTTCCTTTTTGTCCTGAAGTCCAGCATTCAAATTTTCTTGTGCATTGAAATCATACACACTGGTATCATCTCCTTTAGCCAAATCTACAAAAGGAAAACCAGCTTGTTTTCCAGGTATCAGTTCTTTTGAGAGTCCCAGAAGTGCCTCAGTCTGCAGTCAGACACCCTAATGTGAACTCAGTGCAGGCACAATCAATAGGAAATAGAGACAGTGCTTGATAGCCCTGGAGGAACTCATTTGGTTGTATTTCAGGGCATGGTTTCCACTTGATGCCTGAATACATCAGGGGGGATTTCTAGATGCTATCCCAGTAGCAGGAACTTGGAGAACACAAGAAAGGCAGGTGAGTTATCATCCTCCTGCTGGTTAACCTCTTCTGGGCTCTGCAATGTACTATTTGTCATAAAAATAATAAATAATTATTATATTAACATATTTTACTACTATTAATTCATAGAATCACAGAATGGCTTGGGTTGGAAGGACCCTTGAACACCATCTCATTCCACTCCACTGCCATGGGCAGGCACACCTTCCACTAGCCAGGCTGCTCCAAGCTCCATCCAACTTGGCCTTGGACACTGCCAGGGATGGGGCCACAGCTTCTCTGGGCAACCCATGCCAGGGCCTGACCACTAAATTACAGTACTATAATACATATGAGAAATATTTCATATATTATAACACATTCACAGCAATAAGATATCAATATTTCTTCTTTCTCAACTCCTGCAGCAATCAGTATTGCCATTTTCTGCAAATATCTCAGTCTTCAAACTACACCGAGCTGTGTTTTGGGGTATCTTCTCAGTACTGTTAGGGATATTCAAGGAAAACTTATCAGTGGCAGGACTTCTGTCACTAAACTCTCTCAAAATATCCAACAAAAGCAAAATTCTTTTTTTTCCTTCATACTGTCCTCACATTATTACAGACAACACAACCCAGAAGGATCTAAACAGTCCCTCAGTCGTCCTGACATCCATACCAAAACTACACAAACCCATATTTTGCTTTTGAACTGAAATTAAACATTTAGAGAAACCACAAATTGTTCCCAGGAGGCTCCACTTCAAAAATCAGCGTAATTTTCTTCTTCAACAAAGTATTTCAACTTGTCTTATTATATAGAATTAAAACTCCAAACACTCATCACAAAGCTAAACAAAGGGGATTTTTCTAGGACAAGTTGATGGAAATTTTTGGAAAATGTGTCCCAGGGAGATATTTAAAGAATGTTTTCTGCTGGAAAAGCAGTGCTGCCATTTTAACCTTGTGAGGTTCAAGGATTTCTCCAGAACATCCTTGTACAGGTCACCAGTGCAGCGTCACTAGGCAGCTCCTACCTCAGACCTGAATTCCAGACACCAATTACTGACTCTCAGGAGTTGGTGTCAATGTGGGACTTTTAAACCCACTGCATTTCAGCAGAAAAAACAACACCAAAAGCAGCCTCCTGGCTTCATCTGCTGGAGGATGTTCCCTAGCAAGCGTTTCATGTCCTGCCTGCAGCTCCTACCCAGTCTTGAACAGATGTGGAGCGGTGTAAATCGGCTTTTGAGCAATGTGGTTACTTCACCTTGGCCCGTTTCTTGCACAGCAGCACCACGATGCTCAGGAACCCAGCGGCAGCTGCGTAGCCCAGTGGGGTCAGGCCACTCTCCGAAGCAGCGTCAACGTTGGCCCCAAACTCCAAGAGCAAAGCCACCATCTCTGCGTATCCCAGGTGAGATTGGACACACAAAATGGGGGCATTGTTGAGAACTTCCGTCCGATAATTCACATTTGCACCTCCTAAAATCAGCAACCGACTGACCTGCACAGGGAAGGAGAGCTGTTGGCTGAGCTTTACGGAAAGACAGGAGTTTATCATCAGGGCAACACCGAAACATAAACCAGGACCCTCGGCACATTTCCAGGCAAACAGCAAAGGACATAAAATGCCGAGTAAAAACATTTGCCCAACAGATGGTCCCATTTTATGTAGATGGAGCAGTTTAATCATTCCCCAAGTGGCTAGGAAGTGGTCTGAAGGGTGCAGCCACCCTTTGTTTCGGAGCAAAGTCACTCCAGCCCTGCTGCAGCAGCTGGGGACATGGCAGGCATGGGGAATCAAAACACACAGCTGGAGAGAGCTATACTCAGCATCCTTCCCATGGGATCCCTCTCTAGGGCTGGTTTGGCTGTCTCACTGCATGGCTCTCTTTGCACTCGGCACCAGTGGAAAAGGCTCCACCCGACAGTGGAGAGTGACAAGGAAGGGACATGGGGACAGACACTGAGCTCACCTTGCCTGGGTGGGAAGGACCTGGGATGAACATCCTTCCATGTGAGAAAACTATTCCAAACCCGTATCTCTCTCTGAAATCCTTTCAGCTGTAGAGATGGGCTCAGCTAAGTCAACACATTCATCTTACCAACTATAAAAGAAGTGCCTGAACCAGCACATGAGCACATGCTGTTGGATTTGGTGTCACCTCAGAATTCGTGCCTATCTAAGCCAGAGCCCTTTACATGAGCTGTCAAGTTCCAAAATCAGTTGTCACATTCCACATCTTCAGGAAGGGAAAATCCCATTTTGCACAGGAACAAACTCATTATTCGCTCATTGCAACGGAAAGGAGATCCCTGGTCAAAGTAGCAGAGTTGAGGAACCACCCCAAATGGTAAAAAAACCTCAAGTGGACTGAAGGCCTCTCCTCAGCTCAGGATAAACACCCAGCAAGCTGCTCAGGCTGGCTAGGACACTGGACATGGCTCCAGTGAATACTCTCTGTGGTCACTGCCCATTGCTGGAGCTTCTCGTGTAAGTTCTGAACCCCCCAGCTCTCCCCCCCATCCTCCTCCAGTACCTTTATGTTCGGGGTGTAGAGATTTCTCAGAGATGCCAAAGCCATTGAAAGACCTTCAGTACTGTAGGAGATCCAAAGCCCTTGCAGGATGGAGGAAGACACCCCAACTTTTTTACTCAGACCCTGAAAAAGAGAAAGTAACTTAGATCCAAGCTCACAAATCTGCTTGGTTACACTGGGCAGATCCTCCTGGATCTCCGGACTTCAAAGGAGTTTCAGGACAATAATGACTACACCCAAGATAATGTGACAATTTGCCATATCTGACCTTCACAATCAATAAGCTTGCAGAAAACTACTTGTAAAGGTAGTAGCCATCTCCAAGGTCTAGGAAAGGCAGGATTAAACTGGGAGCAACCAGATCCATTCAACACCCTCACAAAACGTCATGTTAAGGATCACAGATTGCTGGTTTTTCTTCCTTTTTAATAAAGTACACAGTATCTGCTCACAATAAGCTAAATTCAGGAACTTTAAACCACAGCCTGGAGCAGTATGACCTGGTATCTTGTACCAGATTGTCTCCGGCCTTTCTAGTTGGTGTCCATGATCAGGTTATACATAATACATAGAAGGTCTGACATATTTTCCAGCATCACTAACTGGCAAGAGCACAGTTAAGCAGGTTCCTCCCTTCTATGGAAGGAGCCATAATTTCTCCATAGCCGACAGATGGGAGGGAACAGCTGGGTGGAAGAGCAGAGGGGTGGGAGGGTGACTTCAGCAGAAGCCATGCCATGAGTATGCCCTGCATGCTGCCGTTCTGCTACTGATTTCTCACGAAAGCCTGCTGATTCCATGGAAACCGCACAAGCATCTTTAATTCTGTTTTGATATGCAAACCCTGATTTCCACTTCCTCGCACACTGGGTGGTCACTTCCATCCCTGCAAAACAGCAGGTTCTGGTTCGGGTTTGTGTGACTGGAACTGGGACAGTGCTGGTGGAACAACACCAGCAGCACAAGGGGGGATTTGTTTCCTCTGAAGGCAGATGTGCAGGAATCCCAACCCATTGCTGGACTCAGCTGCAACCTCTAATTCCCCTGTGTGAAAGATAATCTGCAGCTTCGCCCTAGCCATCAACAGATTTGTCACTTGAAATGGTTTTATCACCAAAAGAAGCAATAGATTTGACAAGCTCTTGTAAATAACAGCTCCATGTGCTTGTTTCCGTAAAATTCAGGGAGCTAAAGCAAGAAAAATATCTGCTTGTGTTGAGGGAGAAAGAGCTCAGGAATTCAAGCCACTGTCAAATGCTGCCTTTGAAATGACACACTGCAGGACATTAGAGGTCAATATTGAATTTCATGAACTCAGGATGGTGAAATTGGGAAAGGGAAAACAATTTTATAATAAAAAGTTAAAGTAATTTAAAAATAGTTATACTACTATCAAGCCCGTAAAAAAGCTGCCTGAATCACCATCAGGACCAAGGAAAAGGGTAGATATTTTGAAAATGGCCCTCTGAAGATAATCATAAATGCTATAAAAATCTTAACTGTTGCATTAGAATATATATATATACTTAGATATTAGTGCAAGACATAAAAGGTCTTTTATCCTTTAAAAGACATTAAAAGACATTTATCCTTTAAAGAAAAAATACATTCAATACCATTATCATTCAGTTGCTGCAAAAAGCCTGCCCTATTTCTCATTTTACAGCTCACATCTTCCTTTTCTAATTCCCTCTGTGAATTAGAGTGAATCCTTCAGCAAAAACAAATCCCAGCTTGATGCAACGTCAAACCAAAATACCATCAGTGGTTCCCACGTCATTGGGACCACCCAACATGTGACCAGGGTATGGCCTGACCATTTGAAAAATTTTGCCNCCCCAGTGCTCATACAGTTGGTTTTTCCTGTCCTGTCTCATCAGCATCTTTAATTTTTACCTTCTCAGTTCCTCTGATATTTGGCCACTGGCACCTTATAGAATCCCAGAATTCCAGACTGGTTTGGGTTAGAAGGACTCTTACAAGCCCATCCCATTCCACCCCACTTCCATGGGCAGTGACACCCTCCACTAGACCAGGTTGCTCCATGCATCATCCACTTCTGTATTACTGACATTTTAACTAATTTAAGATGAAATTAAAGCCTTCTCTTAGGCTGATTTGCAAAACATACATCAGCCTGAAGTTTGAGTCCTCTTTTACCACAACTGCACATTTCTCTTTGTGCCCTTTTATTCCATGCCAGGCTTTTCAAGCTGGCTTTCCATATGCTCCTGTTAACTGACTGGTACAGACTGGTAACTGATTTAAAAGACTAAAACATTTGTACTTTTTCGTTTTTTTTCCCCCTAAACTGTTTGAGGATGTTTGTGTTTAAAAGAGAAAACAAATCCATCAGACCTCAGCCAGCAAGTGAAGATGGGAACGCGGAAGTGTCTTTCCACCCACGTGTCAGGTCAGCACTTTGTGTCTGTGCATCACTTACTTTTTCTACACCTGGAAATTACAAGTGTTCCATCATCACCTTGCTAAGGTACCAGCGGATTCAAACTAGGAAGGACTGGGGAAGGATAAATGAATTTTCCGCGCCGTTTTATCTAAGTTTGTTTCTATACCCAGCTCTCAGTACTGCCTGGCTGGACAAAATGCTTTAGGTCTGTTCTAATATTCTCCTGGCTTCCTGATGAGTACATAAAATAGAATCATAATGGCACCAGGCCTCCATAAATACCTTCAAAATTAGGATCTTTGTGTTTGCAGAAAGATCTTTGTGTCTGCTGCTGTAACATGGCAACTTGAGGAAAAACACCCTGAACTGATGACCTGACACGCTCCCTACTTGGCAGAAAACCCATGCCCTCACTGGTAATGGCTTCAGCAAAAGATCAACCAGAACGAAAAGCCTGAATGGGAAAAATGCTTGTTTAGAAACAAATACAGTCCATAACAATTGGCAAAGAGTCTGTGCAGGTACTCTTGGAAGTATTTTCTCTGAAGAATGCTTGCACTCTTAAATATGGTCTGCAATATTCCAGCCTAGTGCCTCCTTGAGAAACTAATGCAGCTCTTGTTTCACTCAGTAAACACTCACAAACCCTCTGTAAACACTTGTTAAAATAAGGAATAAAAATAAATCTATTCAAGGAAAAGCAAAAGACTAAGCTACAGTTTCTCATCCAGCTAATCCAAACCCTTTCAAAACTTTGTGGTACTCCTAAACAACATTCTGTTATGCTTATCAGTCACTGTGACACTGGTCTTCCTGCAGTGTCGTAAACCCAAGGATTTTCCTGAGTGATGAAGAACAGAAGGCTGGACTGACATTTGTCACACACTAACTGGCATTTTCTACTATTGCAAATACTGCTCAATTAAACCTAGAAACTATAGGAGACGTGTCCACTTAATGAAAATTGTCATTTGCTCAGAGTCTGAATCCCTGTTATTGTTTCCACCATGGACGTGTGAAATGAAGAAGGTCTGGAACCAAATTCAGATGTAAATGGCAGCTGAACAGTAAACTCAGGGCTGAATTTGGCTTTGGGAATGTAAGTGAAAATGTGAAATTAATACCCTGAGGGGTAATGCACCAATTTGGGGTTCTTCCCTTTGGCTCCAGCCATCGCTTTCCCAAACAAGCAGACTTTGCTGCTACACCTGATGGTGAATCTGGCACAGGGAATACAATAAATAAATCTAACAGGACTGACACAAAGCAGAAATCAGCTGTTTGCTCTAGGAACAGAAACTGGAGTGCTGAAGCTCTTAAGTCTATAAAAGCATACAGAGACTAGATGAAAATACAGCCTTGTTTTTACTAGGGTTAAGCACCCACAGGTCCTAACGGTTGTAAGAAATTCCGTACTTCCTGTGACCTTACAAATCCACCCTCTCGTTTCCACCTTCTGGTACCTGGGCCAGCAGGAAGAATGATACTTAGTGTATAGTTCATATTGATACTCACATCCAAGTTTGCCTCTCAATTGCCCACGTCTTAAATGTCTGTGTGAAGAGTAAGATGGACCAATCAGCCAATTTCAACAACCATCAAATTTTCCCTTTACAACTTAAATTTTTCATTGGATTCTTCAGAACAGCTCCTTTTAAAAGACTGCCTTTTTTCTAGATGCTGCTACAGGAACTTATCTTTCAGGGGAAGAAGCATCTCATGGTAGAAGAGCAATTTTAGGTAAGGAGGCTATCCGCTGAATTTACAGTCTGAAGGATGGTTTAATTTTAAGGATTTCTTAGATACCATA
Organism: Oreocharis arfaki; assembly: GCA_013398015.1. Lineage (NCBI taxonomy): Eukaryota > Metazoa > Chordata > Aves > Passeriformes > Paramythiidae > Oreocharis > Oreocharis arfaki. The sequence continues at coordinate 157,804 of VZRR01008467.1, read as the reverse complement.
GCCAATTTTCTAAAGCTCACTTCTACACGCTTCAGCAGCCTCAAGCAATCACACTTTTTACAGCAACCTCACAACAAGACGAGACCGAGTGCTGCCAGTGCTGGGGATGAGGTTGGTGTAAACCTTCATCTGAATTTTTGTTACCTTAAAAATATGTGCTTTGAGAATGTGATGTCCCAGTTCAATAGTTTGCTGTCGATTTAATTTTCCTTCTTGTCGGGAAAACCAGAAGGCAAGTAGTGTGTGGCCACTCCTAAAATCAGAAGAAAAGGTATGTTAGTATTTCTTATTACACCAATAAAACAACTTTTGAGGACAATTTTTGCTTCTGCTAATCCTTCAACCATATCCAGCTTTGGGAAACAGAGCTGGCTGAATTCTCACTTGCAAACCAACAACTAATTGTGCCCTTTATTACTGGCCTTTATTACACTGACAGCTCAAAACCCCCCAGACATCGGCAGACAGCAAAAAAAAAAGCCCCAATATATTTTCTATGAGCAGATGCAAATTTAGAAACATCAGAGGTACAATGTCATGAAAGGTGAAGTGTTACTTTTATAGTAATTTTGCAGAGGACAACCACATTTGCAAAGCATGTAACCAACCTGAAGTCACTTTAAAATGCTATATTTAAAATATCCACACTTCGAATAAAATGTCCTTTAAATGACACCTGCACTCTCTACCCTGTGGACAGTCCTGTGGAGTGAAACAACTTTATTTCTTCGTAAAACTCCTTCTAAACACATTCTCCAGCTTTTCCAGTAATAAAGATGCTTCTGGCAATGCCCTACCAGATTGACAACCCAAGCAAATTAACTGAAATACACATAAAACAGACAATAACTTCTGCTGCTAAAGGTGTTTTTTACTGCCATTTTTAAACCTTTAAACATTTACAGACTTCCATCTTGTAACACTGCAAGTTCAACATGGCTGAATCTTCTCAAAGATGAGAGAAGATGATTCTCCACCCAAAACACACATGATGCAAAAATGTGAAGTTCTAACACCATTTCTGGGTGACATCAACAAATACCTGCTCCTGCAGCTGCCCCAGGCACATGTGGATGCCACGGCAGGAGATGCAGCAAGCAGGGCAGGAGCCAGCAAGGCTCCACGCTGGGATCTCAGTGGTCTGTTTGATGTTTTTTTGGTTTTACCAACATTATACTCTTCCTTAAGCCCCCGGCTGCTCCCAAGGGAGTCCTTTTAAGCCATTTCATTTCTGGAAGTACAAAGAAATGTGACTGCACTAAAAGCAATCCAACCCCTTCCAGCCAAGGAAAACAAAACATGATATCAACTGTGGCTTTAAAAGGGCTTTTAAGGACAGGAAATGTTATTAACTCATCCCTGTCTGGTAAAGCAAAGAAATACTTCGGATGGCCAAACATACAGTAAATATTACACAAGATAGAAGCTTTCACAGCAGTGGGGATTTACCAGTTCATCCCCATTCAGGGTAAATTACCACCCATCTCAAACTCAGGAAAGAAGTGAACGACTTGTAATGCGCTGGCCAGGTGTTTGGCAAGGTGCCCCCCGAGCCCTGCCAATGAATCTCCTTTTGGATAGGTAACACATGGATTTGTGTGAGCAGAGCCCAGTGATGCTCTGTCAGCCCTCATGGTGCTGGGAGGACATGAATGTGCCTGCTAGAGGAGTGGGATGAAAAACAAATCATATTTTTCTGACGAGGCAGGACTCGATCCCAGGTTTGGACAGGTGAGAGAACACCACATCTCATTTACAGGTAAACTGTTGCACTGGTGAAGAACTCTGTTGTGCTTCATTCCAAAATGCAGCTCTGTTTACAGAGGCACCATCAACTCAAACAACTGTTTTCTGAAAGGTTTTTATTGACTGACAGCACTTTCACTCTTAGGATGACTTGACCATAAAAAGAAATTGAAGAAAAGCCTTTTTTGCCTGTCAAGCTGCTCTCCGCACCTTGGCCTGGCACATGGCCCGTGCCAGGATCCCATTGCTCCATGCTTCCTGTGACTGGAGAAGGAGAAGCCTCTCCAGATGGTGGCTCTTTCCATCACAACAGAGCTTTGATGCCTCAGCTGAGTGCTGAAAATCCATCACAATGCCTTAGTGCACAGGGCAGTACCTCCAATCCCACGCATCTGTGCTGTGAGAATTCTCCATATAGCACCAACAGAAGGTACAAAACACAAAGAGCTGGGACAACAGAAGGGCCCTGAAAGTGGTTATAGCACTTCGAGTTAACCCCAGCTTGTTGCCTTGCCTTCCTTTGGCTCTCCCCCTCTTTGGAATGGGAGGAGAATGCCAGGTCTCCTATTAGAGGAGATAAACAAATGCATTTGCTCATTACACTGGTTAACCTCTGGGAATGTCCATGGGAAGGAAGGAGAAACAGATCAGAAGGAAACAAGTGACTAGGAAACAACTCGAGTGTTGCCAGATATCGCTGGAAGTCAAGAGGAACAGCAATTGCTGGATTTAACGCAGCCCCATTCAGCCAGATTATGAAAATCTGTAATTGCTATTAATACACTCAGTCCATCCCAGTAAATCATCAGATTCACAATGATGTGACAGGGTTTGAGGAGGGGCCAAGGTGTTCATCTCCACCCAAAGACTGGTGGTGCAAGTTCCAGAACTTGTAGGTCGCTGACAAGGGAGCTGGAGAGAGACTTTGGACAAGGGTCTGGAGTGACAGATCAAGGAGAATGGCTTCAAACTGACAGAGAACAGGTATAGATTAGATATTAGGAAAACATGCTTCCCTGTGAGGGTGGCAGGGCCCTGGCACAGGTTGCCCAGAGCAGCTATCGCTGCCCCATCCCCAGAAGTGTCCAAGGCCAGGCTGGACAGGGCTTGCAGCAACTTGGGATAGTGGAAGGTGTCCCTGCCCATGGCAGGGGGTTGGACTGAATGGCCCTTAAAGGTCCTTTCCAACCCAAACCATTCTAAGGTTCTATGATTCCATGATTCAGAGCCAACAGCTCCTTCCCTTTCTGGGGAGACGCTCAGGCAGGGATCAGGAGCCGCATCTTTCTGCTCCAGATTGTGAGCAACTGCGCAAAGGGACCCTTCACCCACGCCCCTCTGCCTCTGTGTTCCACATCACAGGACAGCAAATAATACCAGGCTTTTGCTTGTTGGTGGAAAACTCTTTGAGAACGTTTAGGAAGGCTCTGAACGGATCTGTAACTGCATTAATCCTAAGCATGAATTGACAATCCAGAAGCTTCTGAGGTGCCTGTTCTTGGCAGCAAGAGCTGAAGTGCAGCTCCCGCCTGACACACCAGCCCAGGTTCTACACTCAGCTCCTAAATTGCTTTTCAGCTGCAGCTGGAAGGGTATTTACTTAAATTTAATTATAGACATGACTTTGGTGTTATGAATAACGCATGTAGGAACTACTCCAGAATAAAGTACAGTATTCATGAGTAATACCATTACCTCTGCAATGCTTCCCAGACCTTGGCTTTGGGCTGGTTGATAAATACTTGTTCTGTCAACATTAATTGGAAACTAAACCAGACTGCAACAGCACAGGCTTTTTTTTTTTTTTTCTTTAATACAGCAGAGTGGCAATAATGATTTCTACATCAAGGAGCTCAGTGAAATTATTTGCTTTGAATTTCATCACTGCAGAGTTTATCATCAGAGATGTTTCTATTTTTAATGTAAGATTTTTTTTTAGTGAAAAATTAATAGCCCAGCCAGCTCAGCTCCCGCAGCTTTAGTCTGCTCTCCATGCCTATATCAACTCCTATAATGGTCAGGAGTCTGCCTAGATGGGCACAAACGTGTGTGCGTGTGTATGTATGTACATATATACGGTGTATATATAGATACATAATTATATATGTGTAAGCATATACACATATTTACATATGTAAAACAGACATAAAGATGAGTCTCTAATTATTCCAGTGCTCTACACAGCACAAACCAGTGCACATCTACAGCAGCCTTAAGGAAGGCAAATATAAGACAAGGCTGCACATGAGCTTATGTGGAATTATGGAATGGTTTGGATTGGAACGTAAAAGCCCTAAAGCCCATCCAGTCCAACCCCCTGCCATGGGCAGGGCCATCTTCCACTATCCCAGGTTGCTCCAAGCCCTGTCTAACCTGGCCTGGGACACTCCTGGGAGTGGGGCAGCCACAGCTGCTCTGGGCAACCTGTGCCAGGGCCTGACCACCCTCTCATGAAAGAATTTTTTCCTAATATCCCATTTAAACCTACTCTCTGTCAGTTTGAAGCTGTTCCCCCTTGTCCTGTCACTCTGTGCTCTTATAAATAAATGCTGGATCTGATCCCCACACAACTGCTCCCTTATCCATCCAAACATGAGTCACATGCAGCTCTGGGCACGGAGCAAGGTGATGCAGGACGTTGCTACCTTGAACACAGTCCCCAGGTGACCCCATTCACAGGGTGATCCTCATGTCACAGATGAAAAAGGACAAAGTCTCACTGATAAAGTACTGGTGTGACCAAAGAGCAGTGAAGGAGAATGATTAAAAACAAAAGAAAATACTGAAAGCTCTCAGATCTGTGTGTCATCTAAACTCTTCCAGTCTTCAGGTAAAAAAGATTTTAAAGGGTGTAAAATTACTCCAGTGTCAAGGCGTTGCAGCACCAGAGTAAAAGACAAGCAAAAAACTAAACGAGAATCCGTCCTGTTCACTTCTGAACTACCAAAGTCCAAATTCCCTGATTTACACCCACATCTCCCTTCCTCCAGCTAATCCCATGAAAACATTCCAAAATCAAGAGATCTGACACTGTGCCCAGTGAATCTGGTCTTCAAAAGATGTGTATTCATATTTTATTCAGCTCTGCCAAGTGTAATGTTACAACTCCAGTTCAGAGACTAATGTGTGCTCTGACAAAGCCCGGAGCCTCTTCCCTTGCAGAAGGATATCCAGATGTCTGTCCTGGCTGCAGAAAGGCCAAGTTCACCTCCATGCGCCCCTCTTGAAGGAACAGCTTATCACCTAAATTAATTTATTGATTTTTTTGTAATGTAGTTTCCCTCTGATATTATAATTGCAAATTAACTTGGAAGGAATTCACATTATATAAAACAAATTCAAACAAAACAGTCAAGGCTACTCTCTCCTGCACTGCTGGAAAATGATTTTGCTCTAAAAGTGCATCTTAAGATTTGAGGAATAAAATAACAGGAAGAAATTTAGTCACATTTCTTTCTTCAATCAGTTTTTGCTGATCATTTTTCTCCACTCCTTTCTTCTTGGTGGCTCAGTGCCACAGGATGGATTATTCTGTGAATATTTTCTTCTTAGATGTGAAAATGGCCCAGCAGACAGAAGTTTAAAGTCCCAAAGAAAAGGAGCAGATTTTATGAGGACAGTAACTTAAGACACGAAATGTATTCAACCCCCCTCTGCATCCCAATGCTGAGGTTTGCATGTCTAATGAGCCAGTTAAAACAAGCTGCTCCACTGATGTCCTTTATGGTGGTAGTGATCACATCTGCTCTCCATCTCATCTGTCATCATTTATAATGTCTGCCTTTTCTCCTCGTCTCTTCTAACTGACGCTGCAGCTGCAGCTCTGACTGCAGTTCAGGGAAAAACCTGCAGAAAAGTCACTTCACTGCACTGCTAAATCCCTGTTACAGATCACCAGCTTGCTTCCAACGGCTTCAGTAATTTATTTTTGAACTCTTGATTTCTGTGTGAGATTAGAAATGGACTCCAAGAGAGCTGGAGAGAGACTTTGCACAAGGGTCTGGGGTAACAGAACAAGGGGGAATGGCTTGCCACTGCCAGAGGGCAGGGTTAGATGGGATATTGGGAAGAAATCCTTCTCTGTGAGGGTGTGGAGGCCCTGGCACAGGTTGCCCAGAGCAGCTGTGGCTGCCCCATCCTTGGAAGTGTCCAAGGCCAGGCTGGATGCGGTTTGGAGCAACCTGGGATAGCAGAAGGTGTCCCTGCTTTACACTGAAGACTGTTATTTGTCAATCAGCTTCAGCATTCCATCAAAATAAAACAAAATCCTCTGATTTTGCTCTAAAGCCTTCTCTCTATCATTTTGCTGGGTAATACATAACATTAATTTTGTGTAGGAAAAGTCTCCACTTGCAATGTGATCCCAAGAGAAAAAAGAAAATGTAAAATACCTACAGAGTATTGTACTAAAAGACAGCTCTGCCAGAAACCATGGCAACTCGGGTGTTAGATGAGAACTGCATCCTTCTGCCTGGATCACTGCTGCATGTTTATCCATGCAGTGTGTCTTAATTTGGGGTCTGAGGAATAGATTCGGTTTGTGGACGTAGAAGAGGAGGGAAGAGATGAGGAAATGGCCTTGCGGGTTCATACAGTGCTTATTCTCCAAAACCACTACCCTAGGAACAGCAACCAGGAGCAAACTTATGCCAAAGGCACCACCTCTGCTGCTTCCCATCTCCTCCAAGTTCCAATCCTGTGCAGGTCACCTCCCCAGAGCAGCACGTCCGTGCCTAGGTGACCCTGGAGGCCAGTCCAGGGACTGGGATTTTGGGTTCAGCTCACACCAGTCAGCAGCTAGAACAGGCCAGACAAACTGCTCCAAGGACTCAAGGAGATGGGAGTGACTGCCTGAGCAACACCTGGATGGCAGGTCCCTAAAATTAGGTGAGGTTTGGCTTTACCAAGCCAGAGGTGAAGCACTTGAGGTGAACATCTAAAATGCTTCGTTTTGCTATGGTCCCATGGATACTGGGACATCCTCATGCAGCACAAAGTGCCTCTTCCCTCAGCCCCCACCACCAGCATACACAACGTTTGATGGTCCAGTGCCACCCTGAGACACAAAAGCCCAAATTGGATTACTCATACAGGCAACAGCACTGAGAGTATCTTTTTCCTACCTTAGCTTTCCTGTACCAGAAAAGAAAATCTGTGAGTCTGCTTTAAAGCCCTGTGTGTGGGGTAGAGGAGCAGTCTGGAGAGATTCACCTCATGCAGCCTTATTTGTCAATACTGGAGACATCTCCTGGGGAGCCCCTCATCCTGAGATTACTCGTAACTCAGCTGGAGGAGATGCTTCCCAGGCACTCCTCATCTTGACCTACTGTAGCCTTTTATCTCAGGATGAAATGAATCACTCTAATTTCTCTCCTCTGACTATAAAGCAATTCTAGACAAGTAACTCAGATGTTTATACTTAAATCTGAAAATAATTTCACTTCTGGGGTCCATATCTGACTACAGCTCTCTTTTGCCTGGGCAAATCACTTCATTTCTGTCTCACTCACAGCCCCTTCAGCAGCAGCACAAGGAAAAAACGTTTTATTAGTACTGTAAAAGCATGGAAAATAATTGCATGGCAGTATCTGATTAAGTTCGGGCAGAAAGCAGCACTGCATTAGAGCAGAATTTAGGTTTAGAAATACAAGCGTAAGAAGAATGTGCAGTAAGAACCATTTTCTCCATGTACCAGTCACAAAGGATTGGGTCTTTCCCTAAAATGTTTTATGTTATTTGTCAAGGAAGCTGCCTGGTTGATGCGCTGGCCTGACAGGCTGGGGGGGTTGTTACTGCAATGCTGGTTAAGTGCTCTGACAAATGCCTCACTGGAGCCCTGTGTTTAAAAATAGAGGGGCTGTGAGGGGTTCCTCTTCGGGGAGACCAGAAGTGAGAACATTACCTTTTAGAGCCAATTAGCCTTTGCTTTGGACAGCAAAAGCATGATGAGGGTTCAAAAAAGAGGGTCAGCATCTCAACAGGCTAACCAAAACCCCAGAGGATGGATATCTGCTGTTTTTCTTAAAAGCATAGAAAAATGTGATAATTCCCAGACATTGTGTTCCTCCTCTCCCCTCTTTTCCATGCTTCCGAGAATACGTGAACTAGCACTCACTAATGAAATCAGGAAGATTACCCCAGCTGCAGTCTGGGATACGAGCGGACACGAGGCCCATTATCCCAATTTCATTTGTAATGGCCTCACACCTGGACAGTCTGTCAGGGTCAGTCAATTAACAGCAGCTTCACAAACCCACATTTCACTTCAAAGCTCTTCTCAGGGGGGAAAATATCAACCTCAGCAACCTTATTCTTCATGTATCGACACGGTACGGTCAAACAGCTCCACACAGGACAACCCCGAAGAGTGCTCTGTACAGTTGTCATGCCTTCTCAATTCCCAAGTGAGCAGAAAGAAATCCATCTGGCTGTGAACAAACCAGATGCAGGCAAATTTTCACAGGCTACTGCTGTGAGCTCTGTCAGTGGCCAGTTCTGCTTCTCTTCCCAGAAATAAAATGAAAAATCATTACTTATCTTGATTGTCGCTCAGGGTTTCCCATGCTCTGAGCTCAGTATCAGCTGGGCAGGAGGATTTTGAGTAGTGTCATAGCTGAATCTCAGAGATCCCTCTCTATTAATCTCTGGAGTGTATCTAGTTAACATCTGAGCATAATGCAATTAGTACACATTATACATCAGAGATATATTTTAGTCCTCTAGTATGTATGGGCTCATGCCCATGGCAGTGAGAGCCTGTTGATGCACTGGAACTTCTTTTTGCCTGTGAGAAGGAGCTAGAGTCAGGTCAACTCTGTGGGGATACCCTGCTTGCACAGAGCATGAGTCGTCCCCATAAAGACACCATTAATTTCCTCACATTAATGGCATATATGAGATGAAAAGTGATACCTGAAAATCTCCTGAATGGTCTTGAGGGCAGCATGATGTGTTTGTGATGCTTGGGAAAGGCAGCACCAAACCCAAATGTTGAGCAAAAATCTTGTGACTTGTTGAGTGAGCACGGTCTGACTTGTGCCGTTGTGCTGATTACATGCTTTGTTTCAGTGCAAAACCATCTAAAATGCAGCACGTTTGAATTTCCTTCTGAATCTGGTATTCTGAGTGCCCTTTCCCACTGCTGAGAGGATGAAGAGAATTTCTGGATGCAGAGAACCACAGTCCCCAGGTTACCCACCCATAGGCACTGCTACCACCCACAGCACCCAATACACACCTCACCCACCACGGAAGCATCCTGCACCTAAATTCTCTTTTCACGGTAATGATGGAAAGCAGTGCTTTGGAAAGCAGTGATTTTTCTGAGTCGCTCTTGTTAGGGATCATTCTGGCAGGTGCTGTGTGATCAGGGGTAATTGCCAGGAGCACTGGCTGCTGTCCCCTCCCCCAGCTGATAGCAAGCTCTCTTACAGCCAGGCCAGACAAAACTGGTAGCACCAGGTGGGAGCGACTGGCATGGAGGAAGCTCTCAGCTCCGCTGGAGCAAGCACTGCAGAGATCTTGCAAACAGGGAGAACAGCATTACCTGGTGACAAGCATTTAATGACTTCCAAGTAAGGATAGTAAAGAACTTTGATTGTTCTGAAGTCACCTGCTGCTGTGAGATGCTTTACCAAGGGCTCACTCAACAGGAATATTGTCAGAACCTACTAAAAACAAGAAGATGCCCATTGGGAGGAGCTATTACATATTTTTCTACTGCAGCCTGTTTACCTCAAAATTTAAAGTGGTAAATAACTCTGACTCCACTAACAGCCACAGTTGCCTTGATCAGCCAGGTGCTTTCCAGCTTCAGCAGATACCATGAGATTGTCTTCAGACTGACCATCGGGTCATTGACACATCTTTGAATCTGAGTGTTTCCCTGACTATTATAATCATATGTTAAGAAATGGGCAGAAAAATGGAGCAAAACTTATGGGGATAAATGACAAGAATTACAGGCAGATTGTCTGTTTCCACTCATCACTAGAAACAAAAGCAATGTTGTTAATAGAGATCACTCGGTTTAGAGAATATAAATCTAACTGTGATTACCCTGGGAGCTAAGCCAGGAACTCAGCTGCTGTCAGGATAGAGGTTACAGATGCATTTACAGTCCAAAATCACTACAGAACGATTCTGCTCCTTATTTTGTTTTCAAAAAAACCATTTAGCAGAACTGTGAGGAGCACAACTTGAAAAAGAAGCAACTGCAAAAGATGTATCCACGCTACTCATCTTTCTACTTCCTATCTTCCACTTCCTGTGCTTTTTATACCTGTGGAGAAAGGGATGATGATTCCCCTTCTCCACGACTTAGCTGGCAGGAGTAACCTGCCCCTGGCGATAACCGAGCTAGACAGGCTGGGGCCTTCTGAAGAACAGCTCATCTCATTCGAAAGATGACTGTTAGGTTTGCCAAGCCAGGTGTGTGCCCAGGGGTGCTTATTTCTTTCCATGAACAACGTAAAGACCTCAGAACGTAGAGACCCACAGTGCACATAGAGCAGAGCTAGGTAACTTCAGCCATGTGCAATCTTGTAAAATAAAATTATTCAGGTAAAAGTGCAGAGTAACACACTGGTAAGCTCTGATTTCTCAGAACATTTGCTTACCTTGGATCACAAAGAAACTTGGTCTTTTCACCTTCTTCTCTCCAAATAAGCCATTCTCGGAAAGAGGGATGAACAAACATTCGGGTCATATCTCTACGTTTGATAAGAAACATAGAAAGGTTCTCCATCCTCTGCTGAAAGTCCTCCCACTCCAAAGTGCCCTCAATGTTACCTGCATTAATGGCCTGAAAAATATGTTCATCTGTTAATGGGTGCAGAGAAGCCACTGCTACGTTCAAGAGAGGCATGACCCGATCAAAGGAAGACTGCGTTGGGAACTTCATATTGCACTGCAATAGGTACACTTCGGACAGAGACACTGGGACCACTTTGTAGCTGGAGCTTTTTAGAACTAGGTATCCTTTCTCTATAAGATCAAAAGTAAGTTTCAGGTATAGGTAGGACCCTTGGCTCAAGGTCTTGAGGTGAGAACTGAGTTTGCCGAATGTAGTGTTGTCCATTTTGCCGTTGAGTGAGATGTTGTTCTGGATCTCCGAGCTGCTGTGTATCCGATGAAGGATGTATGCCTGCAGGTCCTGGTCGATGGCTTCATTCTCTTCCAGTCTATCCAAAAATATTCTGTGGAACGGCAACAGCTTAATTATTTCCTACAAAGAAAGAAAGAAAAAAAAAGATACTTATGCTTGCAGTGTTTACTATTCATTAAGTAAACTTAATTTCTATTACAATAGCACCTTTGAGACTCCTTTAAGACCTTCCATCAGGGCAAGAACACAAACAGCAGTTTGTGCCTTCAGGGCCTCACACTCATCTATAATCAAGCAGACTGTGTGTGAAACATGACTGAAACAAAAACAAAGGACACTGTTTCTAACACTACATCCATGGAAAGGGCTGGTAAATTCACAGAGCAGTGCCCTTGTTATTCCCATTCCCAACCACGTACTGACGTCCCATCCCTTCTGCTGTCCTGTTAGAGAGAATGGACATCCAGATGACAGATCTGAGGCCACAAGAAACTTGCTGAAGCTGAGATCAAGAACCTCCCTGGGAGCATCCTTCTGCATACCACATCCACAGATGCATGGAAACGTCAGGACAGATAATAATGAGTATTTTCCAGTGCAAAGCAACAATGTCTGTCTGCTGCAGGACACTGAGCACAGGGAATGCTCATCTACTGAACTCCCTGATCCAACATAAACCAAAGATCATCAAAAGCCTTCCCAAAGGAATCCTTGCCTCATGTGCTCTCAGCTGCTGTGAGGAGAGGAGAAATGATGCAACAGATCTGTACAAGGCCGACTCCAGAAAGCCATAAGCTCTCCAACAAAACTGAGAAGGAGAGCACAGTGTGAACTCAAGCTGCAGTGAAGACTGTAGGGATGCAAAAGCCCTAATTAAACGAGGAATTCAAGCCATCGGGATGTAATTTACTTACAATTACAAAAATATTTCTTCCAAATGATATTTAATTTACTCCATTACCAAGCAAAAAATTGACCTCAGCACTGAACAGCAAATAATCTGTGCTCTCCTGGATCTTGGGAAGCAGCTGCCATTCCCAGTGACAAGGACTATGTGGGGGCTGGCTGCCCTGACAGAGCTGAAACCAGACTCAGCTCCCTGTTGAGCTTCCCCACCTGCTCATGAGAGTCTTTTTGAGCTGAGTAACATCCTGGCCCAACACTGCCTCCACCAGACTGAAACCACGCTCTGGGTCATGCTGAAAGGAGTGAAGATCCGAATTCCTTTGCCCTTCCACATGGAGCTGAGGACGTTCTTTAGCTACACAGGCTGACAGACATCAGGCCCTGCCTTCCTAACGGCTCCATGAGTTGGGGCCTATTGGCATGTGAGGTGTCTCACAAAGTGATCTGAATTAATTGCTGATGAGCATTCACTGACATGAATAAGCGATGATGGATTAGATCCTTCCAAAGCTGTAGAGTGAGCCTGGGGATATGGATGTAAATCTAAGAATAAAAAAGGTAAAAGGATAACCTGAAATAAAGGGTCTTGAGCAAATCCAGAACATCCAGTAAGATCTTCTTTACCAAAGTCCATCACGACAATGACCGTTTATCCCTGTTTTGGGTCTCAACATACCTGTAGACTTGTCCTGACTGTCACTACCAGCTTCAGCCAGGAAGGGAATTTTCCAATCATTTTGCTCAGGAATGATACTATGGTGTCTCCATAATCTGGCTTGTGAAATTCAGCCTCATTTAAACCATCAATTAATATAATGAAATCTTCATCAGGGATCTTCCTCTCTGAGAGAGAGAGAAAAAGCATGTATTGGAAAGGCTATAGACATGCAACCATAATGTACTGCAAAGTCACTACAGAGTTTTAAAGCATGACCAGTTATTGCCAAAGAAGAAAACCCCCACAGCTGCAGCACCTTTTTAATGATACATTAATTGCATATTGATTTTTACAAGTCATCTCAGTCCACCCTCCAGCCGGGGAGAGGGACATCTTCCACTAGACCAGCTTGTTCCAACTTGGCCTTGCAAATCCTACAAGAAGTACATCACGGACTGTTTAAACAGGATGTTTTGCTGCTGAAGAATATAGTAACCCAGGTGATGCTGACATTGCAGTTGTTTTTTCTGTGTCAGACACTGAGAGCTGAGTATGGCTTTACAATTAATGACAGAGATACTTTTGGACTTGTATCCTAAGCTCATGTGGTATCTTCTCAAAGGTAATCTTGCCTAATAGACTCAAAATCAGGTGTAAAATGGGAAATCTTGAGTCTACCGTTGGCATATGCTATTCACACGTACTACAAGTTCTGATCTGTAAAGTACTACAAATAAACTCCTGCTATCAAAAAGCTCAATATTCCCAGCAGCAGGTGAGTTTTTCTCTTTGACTTTAAATTGCACCAGAAACTTTTCTGTAAAATCCCAGAACAGAATGTTCATTGATGATGAGACCTGTGGTCTCTGTGGTATTCCAGGCAGAACAGACATGTGCAAACACCTTGTGTTTGGGACTGCTGAGCATCTTGTCCTTGCCTTACATCAACAGGCTGCATTTATTTCCTACAGTACTGTAAACATACACACGAAAAATATGTATTTTGCATTAAAGTTATCCTAGCTGCTTTTTCAGTTAACTTCTCAGTAAGATTTTTGGGTACACTAGAAAATATACTTTATTCCTATCTGAAATCTTGGAGTAAATATAGTGCCTGAGTTTCATACCCACATCTCATGTTCCTCAAAAATTCTAAGGGAGAGAGGAGAAAGCAGAGAGTAGGGAAGAATCAGAACTTTATTCTTCTATGTATTATTTAGATTCCTTGACATTAAAAAAAAATATATATATATTAGAGAAACATGAATCTAACTTTCTCAATGACATTCACCATTAACACCTGTGCAATAATTTCGTCCCAGTAGCCTTAAAGCTTCAACAGCACCTTGTAAAAGACCTGCTGATATATTTACAGAGCCTTAAATATTATATATTTTAGAACCAATTTCCAGATACTCTTCATTTTGTTAGCGAACACTTTGTGCAAATTAGCTGGCCAGCACTCTCGACCAGCAGGGGTGAAAGGCGGGAGTCCTGGTCAGTGGCTCCACTGGAGTTGTGTTGAGCGCAGAGCCCAAAAGGAAAGGAAAAAAAAAAGTTTCACATAAAATTTTTCCACCTCTCAAAATTTAGGGCCAGATGGGAATCAACCTCCTTGAAAAGAAAAATAAGAATCCTCCAAAACGCTCTGAATTCAAGAGCTGAAACATCTCCCAAGGAGCTGCTGTAATAACCAGGAATTATTTTCCTTTAGAGCAGCAGGTCCTAAATGTATCCTCTTTCTTTTTCTTTTCGTCAAGAGTGATGATAGGAAAAAGCAACCATGCTCCTCCCACACTGACATTTCTCCATGCCAGGAAAACCAACTCCTGTCATGCTGTGCTGGCTCTACATATGCTTCGTGGAACTGGGCAGGTTGGACCCAGATGCTGATGCTCAGAGCTTGGACACAGTTTTGAAGAGCTGATTTGAATATCAGGGCTTTGAATCTGGTAGAAGCTGCATCTATTTCATGTTGGATCTTACACTGTAATGTGTAGGGTGGTTACAAAATTATCTGAATTATTTTTGCAGCCAAGATGCGGCACAGGCACAGTAATAAACAAGGTTCTGCAGGACAACAGTCTTGAACTCTGCAGTGCTCTGACAGTTTTCATGGCAACAAGCAAAGATCTTAAATTTAGCGATTGTCACAATGAATTAGTTATAACTTGCAGAGGGAAGAAAGAAAAGAAGACAAAATCAATGCTGTATTAGAAAAAGCTCTCAGTCTGTAATCAGGATAAGGCTTGTCACCAGCTCCCCCAGAAGCTTTACAGAGGGTGTCTGTGGACTTTTACGATACCAGTCCTTTGGTGAAAGCTTCAGATTCTCCAAAGCCTACTACATAGGGGCAGGGAAAGGAAAAAAAGTCACCCCTGCACAAATAAATCAGAATATGTTGCTGTAAGCAGTGCTGTGGATGGAACTGGTTGCTTGTTTTCACCTTGAGAAATGTGAGGACAGGCTTGGGATATGAAAGAAGCAAGAAAAGGGAAAGCCAAGTGGGATGTTGGGAAAAAATTCCTCCCTGTGAGGGTGATGAGGCCCTGGCACAGGTTGCCCAGAGAAGCTGGGGCTCCCCCATTCCTGTGAGTATCCCAGGCCCGGTTGGACGGGGCTTGGAGCAATCTGGGCTAGCGGGAGGTGTCCCTGCCCATGGCAGGGTGTGGAACGGAATGAGCTTTAAGGTTCCTTCCAACACAAACCATTCCATGACTCTCAGTCTTCCCAGCTTCTCTAGATCCCACCTCTTCCCTTCAGCTGAAGAAATGATGCAGACAGATTAATCCATCACTTCGCTTAAATGCCCAGATCCAATTAAGCGTAATTTTTAAAATCATAATTAAAAAAAGGTGCATGGGAGCTTGGGACAAGCACGGGGAACATCAGTACCTTTGTGCAGGTTCTCCAGGGGCTCCAGGACACCCCTGCGGAAGGAGGCCATGGGGTCCTGCACGCAGGAGCGGAGGCTGAGCAGGCTCTGCAGGTGGGGCTCGCGCAGCAGCTGCTCCCGGTACGCGACGAACTGCGGCGAGCGGCAGAGCAGGGCGGCCACGTTGTGCACAAACTCGGGCACCAGGCAGGTGTAGGCATTGTCGGCCTGGCAGTAGTGATAAGCCACGACCTAGCAAAGAGAAAAGAACAAAAAACCCCCTGTCTTCATCAGAGCCACAGTTGTAAAAGCAGCGGTTTTTCCTTTGGTGAGTTTGATCTGTTCTGGCAGGTGAAGTCTTTAAGAGCAATGAGTGTTAACTGCCCACGACAAGAATCCAGATGAATCAGTTGGTAAAAACAGGCACTGATCCTGAAAGATGACTGGACCTGCCACTTGAGGAATAAATGAAATTAAGCTGTAGCTGTTTGCAGAAATGGATAGTGACAGTAGCTGACATCTCTGAAGTGCTGTGCTGAGTTTGGATTGTGCTCCAAGCTCTGTTTAAGGACTTGGTGCCAGTAATAACTTGTGATTGTTTTCTTGAACTTCTTTTTTATTTGCTGTTTTCACACATCAAGCTCTGTGGAAGTGGACAGACAGCACTCCCTGAGTCCATCAAAGTGAGGCAGCACCACAGAACTACAGATTCCTCTGAACCGGGGGTGATGTCAGGCTCACTGTATTTTACTCATACACTGTGATCCCACGCTTCATTCAAAAAATCAATTCAATTAAAAAAAAAAAAAAAAAAAGCTCCTTTTTCCCAGCTTCCCCCTGATTTTTCCAGCTCAGCAAACTCTGCTGGAACCCTGCTACATTCTGCCCACTTATTAAAATAAGCAGAAAACCAGTGATATCTTCTCAGGCCATGCTGCCAACTTTCTTGTTTTCTTTTGCAATATAAAAAAGGCCCTTCAAAGATCTGTCTCTGCTAGCGAATCCCTCAGGAAGCTGCTCTGGCACCACGCCAGCTCAGCTTCTCCTGCTCTCGTGCTACCTCCAGCCTCGGGCACTGCCTGCCCATTTGGAATGAGCCTCTGCCAGGGAACAATGCTTTTCTCCAGCTCCCATTAACTGGGTTTTCTTTTAAATGTCACTGAGTAATCCAAAAATATCCTGGCAAGGCAGGTGGGAGCAGTTCTGTACCAAAACTACCACTGCCCTGGAGCACTGCAGCACAGAATATTGCAAAATAAATTGCATGTGTGAACTTGGGAAGGCCAATATAGCTGAGGACACTGTGTGAAGGAAATGCTGTGGCCTTTCTGGAGCTTGGGGCAGCTGGAATGATGAATGTCCACTGCTTCGGACATGATGAAGGCTTTCTGTCTCTCCACCTGCAATACCTATCCCTTGGATCGCAGGAGGCTCCAGGGTGGCCGGGGTAGTGAATGATGGTACCAAGGAATGAACACATCAGGCTGTGGGGTCCTCATCCATTGGTGGCTCAGCACTGGCTTTTAATTTTCAACATGACATTGCCAGTGGGGTATAATGCAATAATTTCCTCTCACAGTCAAAACGAGGCATGACACATGCAGCGATGAGAAAACTGGGCTGTTATTCTGAGCATCAAGCCCTAATACACGTATTTAAGTTTTAATGGATACCTCCAAATTCCTTACAGAATTTTTCCTACCAGCCAGTTAAAATACAATGAATTCCCTTAGAGAAGTTTACTATGTAAAGTAATTATAAAGGTAATGATTTCCTTTCATCAATCCTATTTATTTGAGGATTATAACTTGTGGATTTCACAGAATGAAGTTCATAAGTTGCCATTCCTTGATATCAGGTTCCACTAACAGAAATTACTCTGATTTCCTACACAATTGGTGTGTAGACACAAAAATAAAGTCTCTTTTAATGAGAGGCCAATTAACTTCTTCCAGGAATCTGAAGAGCCATGTCACAGAAAAAGGGACACACGTAATACTCTTGAAAGGAATGGTCACCATCAGTTTTTGGGACACACATACAATTACAACCCAATTAATTTCAGCCCCTTCATGTACATTATGGCTAGACTTGATCTTAGAGGTCTTTTCAAACCTTAACAATTCTGTGATTCCATGATTCCTGATGCTTGTGCTCGATTTACTGGTGCATCAACTAAGCCTTATAACCAGTAGGATAAACATATTGCTAAATAGGTGGATCTGAAGCTAAAGCAGTAAGCAAGGAAGATTCTGGGAAGTCAACCAAAGCAAAGGCAGAATGACTTTCTCAGAAAATGCAAACTGAGCCAGAATTTCATCTTGACGTTATTTATTCTCTGTCACATTTTCTCTATCTTCAAATCACAGAGAGGCTGCCAAAAGGCAGTGCTGCAAGTGGAGCCTGGTGCTGGAGATTGGGCTGGGAATCAGGCTCCTCACTTACGTGGAGCCGGGTGGGAAACGGTTTTCTCACGCTGTTAAAACTTTTCAAGGTTTCCAAATCTGTTCCATCCTTGGGAATGAGACCAGGTTAATGTGAGAAGGGAGTGCAAGAGCCTCCAGGATGGCCAGGGGCTGGTGTGGATGGGGCTCACCCCAAACAGGTTCAAACCATTTTTTCTGCCCTGTATTTGCTGAATGCCACTAATGCTCTGGGAAAGGTCCCTTTCCAATCATTTCACCTTAAATACTTTATTAATTGTTCAAGGTTAATTCCTCCAGGAAGAGGGATGGATTACCAGCTTTACTGCTAAGGATTCTTTTCTAAGATATGGGAGACCATGTCCAGACTTTGCTCAGTGTCTGAAATGACCAATTTCTGTTCTAATCATGATTCTGAGGTGATTTTGATCTCTCCTCCTTTTGCTTGACTGCCAAAAAACAAATAAACAAAAAAACCCCAAAAACCAACCAACCAACCAACCAACCAACCAACCAACCAACCAAAAAAACCTTGTGTGCGCTGGAAATTAACTTTTCACTGGAAAAGGTGTGCTCTCTCTCAATAAAAGCTTCCTTTTCCACAGATCTAACTACTTTGCCTTAAAATACTGCTTGAACAAGTTCCAACCAGGCCTTATCATAAACAAATCCTTGAATTAAACATTTAATTTTATCTAGAAACTATTACAATAAATGAAATCACCAGGGAACATCGTGGTTCCCAAGGTATGGGCATGCCTGGATGTTGTGATCAGCAAACATTTATTTGTGTCTGATACAATTTAAGACATAATTTTTCTAACCACAGTTTCAATTTGAACTTTGTCATCCCATTGCACTAAATGCTATAATACTAAATTAGACTTCCAAAACTTTTAAACCTTTATTTCAGCTATCAGGTTTGTTAAATGATTTCCTTGCTTTAAAGATGACTAAATTTAAATCACCGGATTGCGAAGCACCCAAGGCCTATAAGCAACCCTAAAGCAAGAAGTGGGTTACAACAAAGGACGGGAAAAGTAACACCTACATACAGTTGAGTGTTCAAAGTACCTGCTCATTTAATTTTTGTAAGGCCTGAGAATGGAGTCGAGTGACTCCATACTGAGAAACCAAGGTGTTATGATTTTTATATTAAATATCAAATGCCTGAAGTTAGAATTCTGTATAGTTTCCTTTCTTGCTTGAAAAGGAGCTGCAAAATCATTCACACTTGTATGATGAGTATTTTACTTCCAAGGAGCACCTCCTCTCCTAAAACGATGTGTAAAGTCCAGCTGGCTACACACTAAAGCAGCACGTTTATCATGAGCTTCTTGGTAGCTCATTTTTTTAAAGTATTAACTATGTGTTACAAGGCTTAAGGAACACCAGATGTGGGGACAGAGGTCACTGTAACCATGGCCAACATGACCCCATTTCCTCCTAAAATGGGGTCAAGGAGCTCCAAAACACTCATTTACTCCAAAATGACACAAACTTCATCTTCGTAACTGCCAAAGCAGAATGATGGAAGACATTATTTCTATTCTCTCTAGGTGTTTAACCCAGTAGGTCTTCAGGAGTCTCTTCTCCCAACCCTTCCACCACCAGTCATTCTACTCTCCCTTTTTTGCCACAATCACTTCCCACTTCTAGCCCCACGTAACCTTCACCTTCCTGCTGTCTGAGGGAAACAGTTGCTGGATGAAGGATGTTAAAAGCAATATGGCTATTCTGAGGATAATGGAAAATGCTGCTGGATGAGCGGGCAAGAGCCGCGTGAATGGAGCAGAAGCAAGAGGGTGGAGAGGGCAAAGGAGAGGGAAAAAATGAGACACAAAAGAGATTGTGTATCAGCCATAAAGTACAGAGGGTGAGAAGGGACTGAACTGTGAGGGAGGAAAAGAAAACAAAGAGAAGGGGAACAAGTGACAGGGCAGGAGAGGGAGAAGATGACAGTAACAGGGGAAAGGCCGGAAGGACTGCATGAACATCAAAGGAATGGGAGGGTGTCAAGATGGCTCAAGGGAAATAAGTTATTTTTAATTACTAGGACAGGACAATTTTAAGCAGTTCTCCAGCACTACTTCTGAAACAGAATGTACTCCATTTAGGCAGCATTCCTTTGCCGTCACACCTCTTTTGTGGTTTGTCTTGGCTTCCTTCTGGAAGTATGTCATGCAAGGACAGCCAATACCCCTTGGACCAACCTCCCAGACCCCTGAGCTTGTAGCAACACCCCACTCCCTCCAGTGCTCTTAGCTTCAGCATTGTATTTTAACTCTTAACAAGATTTTTTTTTTGACCCATACAAAATAGCTTCAAATAAATGTAGTGTAACACTTTGACCTGCCACTACGCCACACGCCAGGCACAGCGCTGGCTGTGATAATGGAAATGGCCATCAGCACTGCTGTATTTTATCCACTGCACATGACTGTGACCCAGTATGTGGCATGTGGTGACCCAGTTTATTGGGAATGTTCATTACTTCTACATAGCTGAGTATGCTGGTAAATGCCCTCTGAAACTCATTAGTGGCCCAGGGGATCAAGGCTCAGCAGCAATGAATGCCTCCACCTCTGTGTAAGGTAGGAGCACTCTCTTTTCATATGCCTGCAGCAATGTTAGTGATGCTTTGGATATGGCTTGGAGGATGGGGAGAAGAGCCTCTGGCGCCACCAGCCATGGTCAGCATCAACAAAATGCACTAATGCAATGAACATGCAGCTTCTCCACCAGCTGCTCTGCACGGGGTACAACCCATTAGTGCAGCTGAGCTGGGTTTCAGGTCCATTTGTTTAAGTGCTGCTACCACAAGCCACCAGGCAGCATCCAGAAACCCAAAGAATAAAGCTGTTCAAGGGGTTAGTTAAAACTGGGTAACCAATCCATTAAAAACCCTCTGTGAGTAAACGATAAACCTTCAGGGAAAGGGGGAAGGTCAGCATGGCAGGACCGAGTTGAGCTGCTGCTCGCCATCTGGCAGTTACTTAGTTCTAAAATTAATGATTTGTTCATCTCTGACATTAAGAGCTAAATGCAACCTTTGCCCCCAAGAATTTACTGTACGAAAACCAGGCAGAAAAGCACAACCCTGAGTAATCCAGAGGAGGAAAAGCAACTGTTCGTTCATCTTTCATTTCTGTCATCATAGATACACAACTTCTGAATTTTGGGATAAGTGACATTTCCAGAGGGAAGGGAGTGGGTGAGAGGACAATGAGCTTCCCACCAGCATTCTGGAGCTTGCGCCAACCATTACCTAAGACTGTTTGTAAACTATTAATCTGCTTTTGTAATGATCTGCATTTCTCCAGCACAGTGACCTCAGCCCAATCTGAGAATATCCTGCTCTGCTCAGTGAAGGCAGAGGTGAAACATCTGCACACAGCTTTATCCAGATCCTCACATACGGTTCATCTAGCTCCTGAAATAACCCTGACAATTGTGGCTGTCCATCACTGTCAACACTTTCTTCCGTACTTCAATTCTGACTTTGGTGTAAACGCAACTATAAAACACACACATCCAAGAAATACTTTTCCACCTAGATTGGCTGAAGAGTTCTTCTCTTTTTCCTTCAGCCAGTTGGACAAAACCTGTTTAAGGAGGCCATCAGCAACTCTTTTTTTATTCCACAGCTACTGACACGGGAAAACGCTGTTCCTCTCCCCCTTCCTCCAGCACCAAAGGACATTCCAGTCTTTTTCTCTCCTTTTCTTTTTTGTATTAGACTTTGGAAAGCCTTTAGTTTATCTATAAACTGTCCCCACGAATGCCGGTTGGAGAATGAGGCATCAGAAATTCAGATTTAGAAGGTGAAGTATTTTAACCAACTGTTTTTACTACTGTCTGCTAGCCATTTGGTGGTTTTGCTTGGCTAAGAGTTCAGCATCTTCAAAGCCTCAAAATTCTCATGATGCCTCAAAGGTGAGTCGGACCTGTGTGACTGAGCTTCTGAAGGAGGCAACTGCACGCACAACAAAGAGCTCCATGCTGTTATTGTAACGGATTTTCAATTCTGTTGCCCGGTCAGTAATGCTTTTCCCCCCAGTGTCACTAAGAGATGTCAAACCCCACAGCTGCGTTGGGACAGGGAGTGTTTGTTTTATTGAGGAGGACATCACACGGCACAGCTCTTTCCAAGCAAATCAATTTATCTCCTGTTTGACAGCAAGGATTCCTCAGCGGCGTTGCCGAGTTGTGCTACCCAGGAGGCTACTACGAGTGCACTATGCACATGACTCCCAGCTATCAGTTTGACAAATATCCTTAACCATTTTATTTGTCTTTATTTTTCTTCCTGAGGCTTGATAATCCATCAAACTCTCTGTTTGTAGTGTGCTGCACAGCCCTTCAGGAAAACGTTTTGATGCAATAAACCAAATTGCTGCTCATGACAAAGAATAAACAGGAACATGGAGCTCAAAAAAATTAATTACAAAACTGAACGAAACAAAAAACCTCCTATTTTTTCAGAACAATTTCCCTTCAAGGCAGGGAATGAAGCTTTGAGTGAGGATTTAAGCATATGCTTTATTTTAATGCACGTCTTCATCCAACACACCTGGAAGTCACCTACTCTTCCTAAATAATAAACCACTAACACCTGGTTGTATGTTCCTTCCAGCAGCAGTCATCCAAGGACCATTATCTGCAGGGATCACTTTTCCTTTACTAGCTAGGGAATGGGAGTGAGGCAGATGAGATGCTGGTCTCCAAGGATCCCAAAAAGGGTAACAGCAATGCTGGGAACAGACCCAAGGCCTCCGAATGCTGAATCAAGCCATGCCGCTGCTCTGAGTCATCCCAGGAACTGTTTGCTGAACACGATGGAGCTTTTCGGAAGTTCCATGCGCTGTGTCAGCAATTTGGGCACAAGAAGTGATTCCAAGAGCTCTAAGGCCAACTCATCAGCCTTGGCATTGATCCGTTCATCAAGGCCTGACGTCTGGAAGCTGGGGACTGTTATTTCTGGAATCTGCCTGCATTTACAGTAGTGAAGATTTACTGGGAGATTAATGATCTTGCTTCCAGTGGGTAATCCTGCTGCAGGCACTATGGGCAGCACGTCTCCCAGCCTCAGCTGTTGTGTTCTGACAGCAACACACTGGATTTATTCTACAAAAAAAATCTTGGCTAAAGGATGAGCAGGACTTCAAATAACACTTTCTTAAAGAGTCCGCAGCCAAGGTATAACAACCTATTTTTACTTTAATTTTGGCTGTAAGGGCTGTTTTTAGCTCTTTCTCCAGTGATCAGAGATGCCAAAAAAGCTTCAGTGAGTGATCTATGTCGTAGATGTGACACAGTGTTTGAAACAGCCATATTCCTTATCTTTTCCAGGAGGAAACTGAAGCTAAAACTGTATCCATTTATCAATTACATACCCAGTAGGATGACTTAAGCACTCGGGGAAGTGATAGATGAGGTATTTTAAGCAGAGATAGCACATTTTACTGCCCTTTCTGGTAGTCTGCAGAGCTTCAGATTTGCAAGGAATACAATGACTAATGCATCCTGAAAAAACCGGACCTGGGCATTGCATTCCTTACAAGAACTCCACGTGGAAGAGGAGAATATAAAATCTTAGTATTTTTTTACACAGCACATGCTCCCTGCCTGGCCATTTGGATGCAGCAGGAAAGCAGACAGGACAAAGACAGTATCTGGCACAAAAAGCCAAGCAAAACACATCCTAGTTATAATTTAGAACAAAGATTTTTCTTGCTATTTTCCTCTCTGAAG
Organism: Oreocharis arfaki; assembly: GCA_013398015.1. Taxonomy (NCBI): domain Eukaryota; kingdom Metazoa; phylum Chordata; class Aves; order Passeriformes; family Paramythiidae; genus Oreocharis; species Oreocharis arfaki. Next base: position 134,336 of record VZRR01008467.1, on the reverse strand, counting down.
TGGGAGCAGGTGGCAGGAAAGCATTAATGGCTCCCACCCTCCCAAAAGGTGTAGGAGGAGCAAGAGCAAACTCCTTGGATTTCAAAGCAATAGAATGGCACCTTCCCACCACCACAGAATTAGGGTTAAATCTCAGTAATACAATAAAATTCAAACTGTAAATCTCGTGTATGTAAGTCATGGTGTTCCATATGTTCCATACAAACCACCCCTGACATAACAGCAAGTAATTTGTGTATTGCTCCAAAGGCTATGGTCTACTTCGGAGAATTTTCCAATAAATTCCCAAGTGCACACACAGCAGTAACACTCAGCCTGTGCCTTCCCCAAGTACAGTATCTGCCCTTTTCAAACAAAACAGTGCTCAAACACTGGGCAATTTTGTTCTCAGTGCTGAAGAAAAGACACAATTATTTCAGTAATTGTGTCGTATCCTAACACTTGTAATGAGAAAGTAGGATGGCTGGGAAAAACAAACTCTCAGAGTAACAGGGGAATGTATTTGATGTAGTGGGAGTTTCATTTTAGGGAAATAACCTTCCTGGGTAATAAAACTCCTTCCAGAAGTCTCTCTCGAGGCTCTCCAAGTGAGCACTTGAAGGCACAGATTTTCCAAGTGACATCAAGGAGGAGAACCTCCAAGGAGTCCCATTAAAACTGATATCTTCTGGAGGACCAAAGAGCCCCAAGCTGGGTGTTTCTGTACCTGCGAGGCCAATCTCCGCATGGCCTCCTCCTGGCGCCGGCGCATCTCAGGGGTCCCCGGGCAGCTCCCGCTCGTGATGGACGGGTGGGCAGAAGGCGGCTGGGTCAAGGGCAGCTCTCGGTTGGCATCCATATCTGTCCAAGGAAAGACATTAGAAATTGCCACAGGACAAGCACTAACATTATTATAGACAAGGCAGCTGCAGTTTTCTATGCACGGCAGTTAAAATACTTCCCACAAATACTTTGGTTGGGATTTTGTGGATTTCCGGGCCAGAGGCTCCTCAAGAAACTTCTTTTGGAAACAGGAAAAGACCACTAAGAAAAAGCCTTGAAGCCTGTCTTACTCATCTTCCCCACTGTAATTTCATCATCTTTAAAATAATGACAATAATGGAGTGAACTGGGCATCTGGAAGGCTCTGCCTTCAGGTTTGGTGGATTTGAGTGCAGAGCTCTCCTGCTCTGCACTTCTGCCAACAGACCTTCCCTTGTTATGAACAATCACTGGTTAATTTGGTTTCAAGTCCTCCTTCAGCACAGACAGCCAATTTTTCTGAATTACAGGCCTATTTTCTAACATAAATAAACGAAGAGCCCCAGCTAACACAGCCATCTGAAGCCTATTAATTTAATCACGGGGAGAGGAGCAGGAGCAGGAGCAGCACCAGGATCTGGAAAAGGCTTGCAAGCAAATAATAAATTATTCTGGAATCATCTCTGGCAAGTTCAACTGTGTTCCAGTGCATTTTAGCTGCTTCTTTTGCCTGGCAAAGCAGAAATCGGCCTTACCAGCAGATTGCTACAGAAGCTCATACACCTGGCCTTTGTGGATAACATTCCCAAACCATTTTTATTTTCACTCCTAAGTACTCATATGGAGGATTTTTGAATGATACCCGACGTGCAGCACTTAGTGATGTCTAATTACTGATTATTTGAAGAACACCACCACTCTGAAGTACAGTCAGTGCTGGCAGAGGATTCTCCTGACTGGATTGCTGCAGTGCATCCCTGAGCTTGACTGAAAATAATCATGCAAACAATGACCCATTTAATGGCAAACAACAGAGGCGGACGACTGCTGCTTCCATAATTAAACCCTGAATGTGTCAGAATGAGGCACTTCCTTGATTCTGAGCATAACACCACTGTCACCTGTATTAATTTTCTGAGACAGAAATTAGAAATATGAGGCTGTATTGAAGCCAGTTTAATAACACTGACTGCACAACTGCCGTAGCAGAGTCAGACCACCTGATTAGCACTTATTAATTAGCATAGATTTAATAAGCATAATAGATTCTTTTTCAGCATGCGGAAAAAGAAATAACAAAGAAACTTATCACAAAATCAGAGATGAATCACAATATCCTGAATTGGAAGGGACCCGCAAGGATCTTGCACAGTAATTATTATCTTCTATAGCTAGACCAGTATTTGTGATCTCTTTAGGAAATCAAGTCAAATTAATTGTTGATTCTGAAGGTTTCCATCCTAATAACTAACACTGAGGAATCATTCAGCTTTCAACTCCATGAACACAACAGAGTGAACTACACAATGTCTTAGGTGGGACCAAGGATCTTCATCATCTGTGCACGAAGGGTGCAGGGCACCTCATGTGAGAAATACAGCTTTTAGCCCAGAGGGAGTTAAGCACAGTCATCTCTTTAATGTCCACCATCACCCTAAGCAGACTGGGGACACACACTCGCAGTTGATACACTGCAGAGCTGCAGTTAAAATATAGAAACAAGCCCTGTCTTTCACTACACATTGTTCATTTAGCTCTGACAAGTGACATTATTCAACATGCCAACCCCTGGTGACATTTCAGCTCTTCCGACAGGGCAAGAGCACAGCATTCCAGTAAACAGATTTAACTACAGCTTCGCTGAGATACAGTGACCTACATCCTTAAAGATACCTTCAGGTACCTAACTCAGTATTTTTAGGCTTGTCTTACTCACTTACTGAGAGCTGAGTGATTTTAAAATGTTGTCATCTTCACCTGCAAACCTGCCAGCACGTAATGATGGGAATTGGACGAGACCGGAAGAGGTAGAGCAATAGTGGGTCCTGAGCCTACATGGGCTCATTACCCACATGGAATATTTATACCATGATTCAATGAGATAAACAATCCATACGGGAAGAAGAATGCACTGGCATGGATTCATAACCATAGAATACTGGCTGCCTGATCCAGCTGGAGATGTCATGAGCAGGGGGATTGGACTACATGACCTTTAAAGGTCCCTTCAAACCCAAACCACTCTGTGATTCTATGATTCTAAAATTGGAGTCTTCCCAATCAGAGAAAGTCTGTGATGTTTCTAAGCCAGACAAGTCAGAGACAGACTACTCTGACTCTTCAAAAAGCAGCTTTGGAACAGGAGCAGTATAAAAACTGCCTGTAGCAGTACCTAGAGGGACTCCCAGAGAGCTGAAGAGGGAATTTACACAAGGGCATGGAGTGATAGGACAAGAGGGAATGGCTTCAAGCTGAAGGAGGGTAAGTTTAGACTACGTATTAGAAGAAATTGTTCCCTGCGAGGGTGGTGAGGCCCCGGCACAGGTTGCCCAGGGAAGCTGTGGCTGCCCCATCTCTGGAAGTGTCCAAGGCCAGGCTGGATGAGGCTTGGAGCAACCTGGGCCAGTGGAAGGTGTCCCTGCCTATGGCAGGGGGTTGGAATGACATAATCTTTAAAGTCCTTTCCAACCCAAACCATTCAGGGCTCCTATGACATATTTCTCACAGGTCCTTCCTTTGCTTGACAACAAAGCTGATTTCTTGGGCCTGAAGAGAAACGGGGTTATTTCAGCCAAGAGCACTCTAAAAGCTAATGTAAAAGCTCTCTGACTTTTGGAGACCCCCGTGCTGCTGTCCTTACGTTTCGGAGAGGCGTGGGGGCTATCTGAAGCAATCTGCCTCATCCTCGTGCCGTGGCAGCTGAGCGCGACCAGCCTGGAGATGATGGCGGTTTTCCCGAAGCCGATATTCCCTACGATCACCACCCCACGGTTGACGCTGGCGTTCGAGCTCTGCAGCTGCGCATCGATCTCGTGGAACACCCAATCCCGGCCCACGAATACGGACTCGGTGGTGATGCTGGGCACTTCGAAGAGCAGCGGCTTCAGGGAGATGTCGGGGGGTCTGTAGGGTGCGAAGCGCACTGGAAAGGGAGATGTGGGAAGAACATCAACATGCATGCCAGAGGGGAAAGCAGAGTTTGGAAATTGATGTTTTATCTTGCACAGAAATCTTTCCATTGCAAAAGGTGAATAGAGAACATAATTCTGTATCACCCACAGGTTTGTTGTGGAAGCATCTGTCTCATCCACCGTGTTTTCCACCAAAAGAGCTGAGGATTTTACAGCGAGTAGCTTAGAGCTGGGGAAAAACTGTGGCAGAAGAAATTAATTTTCTTGCTTAAATCCACCACAATTAAAGGCCCTGGGCAGAATGCTGCACTTTGCACAGCACCTCCTGGAAGACAGGATTAATAGTTCAATGTAGACACACACAACTTGCGTTCACATGCTCAATCCAATGAGCCCACAACAATCTCGGCACCTACAAGTGTTAATTCAATCTAAGCAAAATTATTTCAATTCTTCTAAAGTAAGTTAAACCACATTGCTGACAGGATGTTCCTGTTTGGCAATTAAAACATTTTCTCTTTCCACAAGAAAAAATGATGTTTTAAAGCAACATAAAGTTATCAACAAGAGCAAGAAATACCTCCCCAAACAGACCACGTGGGCTGGTGCTGATGAAATACTGTGCAAATTCTGTAGAGCCCAAGCAACAAACTAAAATACTGAACTGAAACACTGCCCACCATATGCAGCCGGGCTCTTTCCCATGGCTGAAAACTTCAATCCAACCAACCCAGGTCTGGGTGTATCATGTTAAATTAAGCAAATGTCTGAGTTTATTTCCTGTACTTGCTTTAGACTACAACTTTCGGATAGCAGGGGAAATGTCTTCACTTAAAGGGCTGTTCAGCCCTAGTACAGCTGCCCAGGGCAGTGGTGGAGTCCCCATCCCTGGAGGGATTTAGAAGTCATGTGGATGTGGCACCTGGGATCACGGGTCAGCGGTGGCCTTAGCAGTGCTGGGGGAATGGCTGGATTTGATGAACTTACAGGATGCATTTCAAACCTTAATGATTCTGTGATTCTTTCAAGTGTCATCTTAAACATATACCTCCATTGGGATGAAACCAGTTCCTATTCTTCCCAGCCTCTGTGCCTAAAAAGGCTAAACTACTTTTTAGTGTTTCTAAGAAGTACCTGAAACTCTCTTACCCACAAGGCAACAGTACTAAACACATACTGTGAGGAAAATCCCTTTGAAATTATAAAAACAACTTAAGGAAAACAATCCACTGCCATATTACATACACAGATCAACAATATATTGGGAGAGTGGGAACCATCCTCTCCTCCATCTCAAACCTCAACCAAAAATCCTACTTCTTGCCAGCCTGCAGCACTGCTGACATTTGCTTTTTGGAGAAGAAAACCCACAGTACCCCACAGCCATCAGCTTGTGCCTTGGGTTACAGCAACCTGAACAGCCTCAAATCCCCAGGGATGAAAATAGGGAAAGCAAAAATTGCCTTCCCCATACCATTAAAAACCTGTCACTGGGATGAATCCTTGTCATGCTCTTAGTGTTGGGATTCCTCCATCGCTTCCCTGCTTAAAATAACTGATTTAACAAAAAATAGCAGAAACAATCTCCCATTTAGTCTCTCTCACTGGGATTTTGGAACACTGGGAACAGACAGTGGGCTGTAATGTGTCCCCCAGCACAGGGCCAGGAATGTCTTCAGCATTTCAGCCCAGTGCAAGACGAGGGATATTAAAATTAAACCCAAGTTTAGGATTTCCAGCTGGAACAAAGAGCTGCTGTTTGTAACAGCCCAGATTGACGCAATTTCATAGCAATAGCTGCAAAATGCAGCATTTCAGGGAAGAAACCCCCCTTGCATATGCAATGACATGAAAATATTTCCAAATAGTGATGGTTTGCTTTTTCACATATTCTTCTCCCTCTCTTTTTAAAAACAGCACAGCACCTTAGCTAGGATCACAAATAAATTCAAAAAAAAAATGAAACACTGCTGCTATTCTCATGCAACTGTCACGGAAAGTGGGAAAAAGAGAACAAAACGCAGAAGGAAAATACGTGTTGCTACAAGGGTTTTAAAAGTGTGTCTGGAAAACAATTTGATTCTGTTCCTACAATAAAGTTGAATGTTTTGGATGCAATCACTGCAAATTACACAGCCTTGGCAAGCTGCTGCCTCCGAACATATGGAAATTTGGTCTGTCAAACTTTGCTTTCTTCACTTACTGCCTGCTAATGCACTTCTAGAACTGCCTCAGCAGCCAGGAGGATTTCATTACAGACTGCCATCCAAAGCTCACAAATCCACTCTTTGAGGGGCTCATGTGTTTTGTACAAAGCCCAGCCAGGCCGTACCAGGTCGAGCGTGTTGGGTGAAAACCCAGCCTGTGCCTTCCAGCTCCCCAGTTCCTCATCCTAAGATGGTGGGCTCAAAAAAAACCCCTAGAGAACAGGAAAGTTTCATGTATGGCCAGAAGAAACTCCTCTTCTATGCACAGGAGAGAATAAACCAGTCTCATGACACAGAAACTACCTGAAAATATCCCAAATGAGCTTTCTCAGCCATTTACTCATCTGTGCAACAACAAACAATGGGGCTGAAGCATTAGCCTGGTGATCTGCTGCAGACTAAGGGCTGTCACAGCGACAACTTAAGCACGTGGTCAAAGACTGAGCTCAGATTAAAAGAGGGATGTAAGTCGAAGGGTGAGCTGAAATCCCAAGGACATGGCGCAAATTGAGCTGGAGCTTCCTGGGAATAAACAAAACACTAAAACGTCAGCCCTGGCTCCTCTTCTCATTGCTAGTGTCTTGTTTGTGGAATTTGCAAAAGAACAAAGAACCACAAAACTTTCCCCTCTCAAAAGGCTTTTCAGAAGTCAAAGGGCTGCCTGAATACGGGCATTGTGAGCATCCCTCCAAGTGCTGGCCAAGCTGGTGGCCCCGTCACTGCCCTGGGCTCCTTCCCCACTGGCACACTGCAGAACACAAGGGGGAACTGCAATCCCTGGCCTTGACTGAAAAAGTATGAAAAAATAGTAGTAGTCCACAAAATTTCTCATTTTTAATACCTTATCAAAGTATTAGGCCCAAGGAGACCAGCTGAGAGCTAGTGGTGTTCATCCTGGAGAAGAGACAAAAGAAGGCTCTGGGATGAACTTACTGCAGCCTTTCAGTGCCTAAAGGGGCTCCAAGAGAGCAGGAGAGGGACTTTGGGACAAGGGGGAATGGCCAGAGGGCAGGGTTGGATGAGATATTGGGAAGGAATTCTTCCCTGTGAGGGTGGGAGGTTGCCCAGAGAAGCTGTGGCTGCCCCATCCTTGGAAGTGTGCAAGGTTAGGCTGGACAGGGCTTGGAGCAACCTGGGCTAGTGGAAGGTGTCCCTGCCCATGGCAGGGGGTGGAACGGGATGGTCTCTAAGGTCCCTTCCAACCCAAACCATTATGGGATTCTGGTTTTACATGGACATGGATGAAGTGGCTGCTGTCTGAGTTCCCCACCCAGACAGCCCCACGACTGGGAAGCCCTGAGGGCCCCGTTGTGCTCCTACCTCGCAGGTCCTGCTGTGCCCGGGCGCTTGCCATGCTCTGCCGTGGCATCCGCAGCGATGTACGCAGGGGAGTGTGTCTCTGCTCATCCAAGTAAGCCAGATCTTCCAGGTGGGCTGAGCTGGTGGCTGCCACGAGAAAGCAAAGAGCTACATCACACCTGGCTTTTGGATCTCATACTCTGGTTTTCGTATTTTTCAGTTTTTAATGGAAATACATGGAGATGTAACTACCTTGAGACAACAGAGCTGATGTGAACCAAGTCCAATTTCCCCTAGGAAGAAGTAAAGTGTTTTGGTGACTTTTTCTCATGCTTCATTGGTTTGCTCTGGTTTGGTCTCCTGCTGGTGTTCCCAAATAAAAGAAGATATATGGAAAATGGAGACACAGAGTCTCTTGTATCTGATCTCAGTTCTGCCAATCACAAACTCAGTCATGTCTGTGCAAAGCTGACAGAGACACTCAACATTTTATATAGGTGAAAGACAACTCACCAGTGCAGTTCATGCTGAAGCCCACAATCTCTTCTTCATTTATTTTAGGGGTATTTAATTTGGATATTAACATTTATGTGTCCCTAAAGCCAGAATTAGTGGCAGAAAAACTAAACTTTCAACAGCCCAGCAAAAATACATGACTAAATGAGGAAAATATTATCTGAACTAATGAAGATAACTTTACTATTCCAATGTGACTTGCTCATGGGAGAATTTAGTTTTCTTTACAATGCTGGAATAAATAGGAATAATTTACTGGTCTCTGCTGAAGGTGCTATCATTACACCGATAAACACAGTTGGCAGACAAGAACTAGCACTGGCCACAAAGCTTCTGCCATGGTGATGTGTCACTGCTCAGTGACAGGAAGGACACGATACATTCAGTTTCTGCACTTTGTAAGCGGCTATAAAAATGGGTGGTTTTGTGCTGCTTTGGAAGATATCTGGGGAGAACCTTAAAAAAAATAAGGTAGAAAGAAAAAAGGAGGAAAAAATAGCCATCAGGTATAAGTACTGCTATGCTTTGCTTCCCAAGAACAGACTGTTTGTATACAAATTCAACTGTACTTGAAAAAAAAATAAGAGAAGATGAGCCTGTTTTAGCAAAACTGTGAATTCACGATTACCTTAAAATGTGGAATACCATGGAATACCGCTAAAAGAAAGGCAGGTTTTTGCCCCACTCCCAGCTACACTTTGTCTCCACACTGACGACCTTGAGGCTTAAAATTAATATACCTACTTTCTGATGGGTTAATTTTCAGCTGGATTAGTCAACTAATCTGGTTTATCAAGTGGTTATCCAATGTGTGTCACTGGAGCAAGGACATGGAATTGACAGCTCAGCATTACCTCTTTGAGCAGTGTCACATTTGCAGACAGACTTAAATCGACCCTGAAACTACACTTGGTTTCCCTTTTCCCATCATTCAGGCACAAAGATAATGAGGTTAAACTGTTTGGGGAAAACCACCCCTATAAATCCATTACCTAAACTCCATAATTTTCTGGTGCCATAATCTTATAGGATCGAATATGTGATAATTTGATGATAAAACATTAAGCCAAATCTTGAATTCTCATCATAGTTACTTCCATGACTTAACCTGGGACATGAACTGCGTCAGCTGACATAGTACTTAAAAGCAGCAAAATTCCTACCAAAAAATAAACATCCAGAAGGAAAAGTTGTTCCTGAACTTTGCTGGATAGATAGTTTCCTCTTGAAATAGTATTTGCCTCTAAATACACCAAGCAAGTCAAGAACTGCCAAAGACAATTAAATCAACACACATGTATTTAAATTTATGGTGCCCAGCCGACTCTCTTTGCTTTGGAAGGTGTTCACACAGTGTCATTTATAAGGAGTCATCTAAAGTAAGCAGGCCATGCAAGCAGAGTTTTCCAGTTTTTTCCTGTCCCCTCTTTCCACTCTGAAATCTCACGTTTTCAGTCTGTGCTGCACCTCCATGCTCTGGGCTTGTACTTCACCATCTATAAATCTCAGTTCTACATTGCTTTTAGGTCTGTGACTGGCTAAAGTGGGATTAAAAAGGAAACCTAATCCAGTTACGCAATGCAGCTCGGTTCACCAAGGGATGCTGATTTAACAGACAATATCCCAGGCTCTTCGGGGTATCTCTCAGACTCATCTCGGGGTTTTCTGGAGCAGCATCTGCCAGGACTCAGAATTCAAAGTGGGGATTTCTCCACGTGTCTACACAGATACACAGGCAACACGTTTCACCCCAGAGAAGTTACCCAGCAAGAAAAAAACATGGGGCAATAAAGGAACAGGGAGTAATTCCAGGCAAGCAGCTTTGCAGCAAAGCTTTAATATTTCTAATCCCATCTCTTTTTTCTGCCCTGCTGTTACCAGCTTCAGGGGGACACTCAGCAGGCTGGTAAAAGACATTAATAAGGTATGGCACAGCACCATTTAGAAATGTTTCAAAGAGCAGAAATTAATTTAAATGAAAATAATGTTGATTTTATGCCAAGACAAAAAATGTCAGTCATTAGCAAATGCCAGGTGCTGTGAGGTGTGAGATGTTCGGGGCACAGTCCAGCATGAGAGATGAGACCCAGAGCAAATCTTCTGTAGACAGAAAGTACCACCATTCTCTTAATTCCAGAGCTCTTAAGATCTTCAGAGAACATCAGACACTTGATTTTACTTGCAATGAATCATTTGAAATAGTATAAATGGCTATGATGTCTTGGCACCTTAAACCCAAGACATTTGCATTCTAATGACAGTAAATAATCTGTTTTTTTCTTTTTAAACATATTCCCCGGTAATCTTGCTGTACAATTTTGTAAGAAAGGGACCATAAACTGCTGAAATAACCATTAAACACCATCAGAAACAGTTTTCCACACAGGAACTTTCTATTTAGAACCAGTAAGTCAAACAGAAAGACAATTTTCGTGATTCTTATGGATGATGACTCCACAAAGGAGATTTCTTCTTGGATAAGGAAACTCAAGAAGGGCTGTGGCATCCGTGTGCTGCGTCTGGCTCTGACCTAAAGGCACAAACACGAATTTCTTACCTGCTACTGAATTTGGCCGTGGCATAAGGTAAAGAGGAATTGACTGCACAGATTGGGACAGGACTGTCTCCAAGTTCCTCTCAGGGATTTTGTTGAGGCTGTAGGTGGAGGCCGTCATGTTCTCATCCACGCGGTACAGGCAGGAGTCCATGCTGGATTTCTGGGACTGCCAAGGTTTCAGGTTTCCTCCAGATCCAAGTTCCTTACTGCTTTCCCCTCCATATTTAGTACGTTCCACATTTTCAGAGTAACTTGTCAAAGTAGCTTGAAGGAAGAAATTATAAACAAAATGACAAAGCAAGAATGGCTTGAACATAGGCTGCTCAATGCTGAGCTGAGCCATGCAAGAGGCAAAAATGATCTTCATCATATTTTCCACATCCGCATAAATCAGAGATTATGGATTTTAGTTTAATGATACTATTTCTGCTTACGACTTCTAAAAGAACATTTAAGCTCTAATGTTTTGGCTCATACCATTAAAAGCCATTTGTAGTTACAAAGAGTATTAAAAATTCTGTGCTGCATTGTATTCAAATACATCATTCCAGAAAGAAGAGAAATTATTTAGGAGGAAACATTATCATGGCTCCTCATGTCTTTTAATTGGCATCATAGTTTCTACCTTTCCATTTCCAGGAAATGTTTGCAGAAGTTTGCAAGGTCTTGCAAGGTCTGACACTGAGAAGCCTCCACTGACCTGCCTGAACCAGCTCCCGTGGATTAGTTTGATTCAGAAACGGAACCCCTTATCTCATTTGACTCACAGTAAGTTTTTATGAAGCTTTAACTGTAATCCACTCATTCTTCCTTCTATTATTTCATTTTACAGATGAGGATTGTTGCTATATTGACTTTCCCACTGAGAAGTGACAACACTCAATTGATCCAGAACATCCCCATCTTCTCCCCATTTGTATTTTCTCTTCTGGATTCCAGTGTAGTTACCCCCCTCCGGCTGTAAATCCCTTTGGGCTATTAACTCTCCTCTCATCTTTAGTCCTCAGTATGTTCATTCAAGGTCATAATCTCAGTCACTGAGACAAGGTCCCAACACACACACCAGCTTACCTGAGTGTGCCACAGAGCCATAGAATGGTTTGGGTTGGAAGGGACCTTACAAACCATCCAGTTGCCCCCTCCCTGCCATGGGCAGGGACACCTTCCACTATCCCAGGGTGTTCCAAGCCCCATCCAACCTGGCCTGGGACACTTCAGGAACAGGGCAGCCACAGCTTCTCTGGGAAACCTAACAGACTCCACAACAGCTTCAACTTTCACTCCTATTTCTATGGCTTTATTTGTCAGTATAGGGTTTCCTTCTAGGCAGTGGTCTCAGTATTTTTGCATCCCATCAAATGCTCCAAAATTTTGTTGCTTGCAACATATTTTGAAATTTAAAACCAACACATGCAACTGCTAAGAACTGCTATTCATTTGTTGGCATTTATACATCAGCTTGCTGTCAGGTAAACATATTCACAATTTAGGATAAGAAAATTAGATAAAAACAGGAAACAGCTGTTCACACACTTCTCTTGCTCCCTCAAATTGTTTCAGAAGTATGTTTGAAATTATTATCTAGAAAAATCTCCATTTTGCAGGGCAAGGCATGCCATGTTGTCTATTCACAGAAATAAAAAAAAATTGATCCATTAAAATACATCAATTTTAAAAGCCTATCTCAGTATGTGTCTAATTAGTCTTTGTAGAAACAAATCAGCAGCTGACATCAGTCATCTTCAAACACATCAAACTGAGGAAAAACAAAATAACTATGTGTCAAAATAAGTTTTCTCTAAATTAAACAACTAAAAAAGAAAAAAGAGCTAATAAGTCCTGCTGCCCCTTCTCCTAATCAACAATTTGTGTTCATTTTAAACATAATTTTCTCTAGTTTACACTAAAGCTGTTTTATGTGCAAACTCGTCACTGAATCAAGTATTTAGGACTGTTCCCTGTGGATTAATTTACCTGCTGAACAGCCCTGGATGATCTAAGTGCTGCTACACAGGCTGAAGTGATAGCTCTATGGATTTAATCTCTTCTAGGAGCTATTTCAAACAAAAAAAAGTTGACTTTAGTTAAAAAGCAAAAGCATCAGGTTAGCTGTGAGTCAGCAACACGAACTGACATGCTGAGCATGTCTCCCATGGTGTGACCCCCAGAACTGCTGAGACATTACACCTTTACAGGGACAACTAGAGAAAACAACAGATAATTTCAGAAAATTTACATTACCTGCAACTACTAAGATGCAGAATGATATTCAGGGGAGGAAAGTTGTGAACGCCAAGTTGGCAGATAAATACAATGAAAGTGCAAAGATCTGGACAACCCTGAAACGGTCAGAGAGCTGGATCAGGTGATCCCTGTAGGTCTCTTCACACAGAAATACTCTATTTCTATTTCTATTTCTATTTCTATTTCTATTTCTATTTCTATTTCTATTTCTATTTCTATTTCTACTTCTATTTCTACTTCTACTTCTATTTCTATTCCATCCCATTCCCATCCCCAATCCATTCCATTCCATTCCATTCTGATAGGATGCCTCAGGTTGCACCACGGAAGGTTAAGGTTGGATATTAGGGAAAACGTCTTCATTGAAAGGATGGCCAAGTCCTGGAAAAGGCTGTCCAGGCCAGCGATGGAGGCACCATCCCTGGAAATGTTCAAAAAACATGTGGGTGTTGTACCTGGGGACAGTGCAAGGGGACTGGAATTAGCTGGTCTTTTTAAAGGTCCCTTCCAACACAAACCACTCTATAATTCTATGATTTTGAAACACAAGGACACTTCATCAACCAGAAGCTCAAAAAAATTCTAGATAATAATTTCAAACATACTTAAACAATTTGAGGGAGCAAGAGAAGTGTGTGAACAGCTGTTTTCTGTTTTTCTCTAATGTTCTTATCCTAAACCTTTGAACAGACAGTATGCTCTAAACTGGGAAGAGATAAACTGATGAACTCAAATCCATCAAAGAGCAGGAATTTTTGCCTTAAGCCATGTGTGGAGAGGCAGATCTTTCAACCTCAGTCTCCAAGGGACCCAGAGCATCAGGGGACAAGTGATGGGACATGCTGGGAGTGCCACAGCAGGAACCCACCAGGACATGAGAGGCTATGGGAGAACACTTGAACTCTTCAACTACTAAATCCAGACAAAAAGCACAACCCTGGCGAAAAAAAATCAGAATCTTGCCATGCCTGGGCCCTGCTCCATCGGATCACGCTGACCACAGCGTGTGCTGGCGGCTGCTGGGAGCAAACAAGACACTGAAGGAATGGAGAAAGATGGGACAGCGTGTGAGTCACACACAGAGCAGGAGAAACCTGACATGCACAAACAGCTGAGGTTCTCTATAGCAGTGAAGTAATATATACCCAGGGACATAAATATAGACGTGTGCATATAGATCTATATATTTATAGATACATAGATGCATCTCCAGTCTCCACTGGCACAGTCTCACGCTATTTTAATGTGAGCACAGACAGAATTCGAGGCATCCAGATCATCTGACTGCTGGAAAACACACAATGAATGATCCCATGGAAAGCTCCTCAGATGAGTGTGCAGGCAGTGTGGTGCCCATCCGCAATCCTGTCTGCAGTTTTTTCCCTTGGAAACAAAAGTTCTTATTAGAATGTTCTGCAAATAACAAAATACTTTTATTTCTTTGGGGAAATAAAAGAGCTGTACCAAAGCAGCAGCAGCCCTTCAAGACAGCACCTCAGCACTACAGACAGCACTACACTTCTCATAGAGTTTTGTGCATTTACAGGCCACAAATATTATTTCTCATTTAGTTTTAAGGTGGCCTATGCCCTGAGAGGTTTTCAACTGAATGTGTCGCCAGTCCAACACATGAGGGAATTTTTACCATCCCATCTAATTCTCCTCGAGGCAAAGACCATGCCTGGAAAACATCAGCCTTTACATTCACCTTCCAGCTGTAACTGTGGGAGAAGCAGTTTTTGTAGGTCCCACATGACAATGACCAACAGCTGTAACATTAATTATATGTAAAGATTTACAGTGCCTCAAGTAAGACACTGGGATTTTGTTGATTTAAAGAAATAACTGCAGCAAAGCAATGAGCTTTCATACACTGCACCACAATGAGCTACAAACCCAGCCCGAATTAACCTCATTTCACTTGTCTTCAGCACCACTTGCCTCATTCCATTAGAGATGTCCCAGCTAACATGTGCACATTGGCAAGGAGTGAAATAAATTTTTTACCCTAATCTACATAAGCCTCTATAAACTCAGCCACAGAAGGACACATTTAAATATAGCCACGTCACCCCAGACCGCTCCAGCTGCCAAACAGAAAAATTAGGCAGGCAGAAAGCATAAGTCCAAACTGCTCCCAAGGGAAGGTGGCAGCCTCGGGCAGTCACACATAAGTCTGTGCCCCAACAAGCCTGGAGCACCTTTAGAACATTATTCTCTGCTGGACACCACCAGGCATCTTATTTTTTCTCCATCTACTGGGCTGGACCATAAACCAAAGTCAATCTGAGAGTTTACCATCTGTTCTGTGTCACTTTCTTCAGCTTTAAAGTCTCTTTCTTCCCCTTTTTTCCCCAGTAATGTAGTCAGCACCTGTAGCTAACCTGTTACCTCCCCAGCACTTATGAACCAGAATTTGGGGTCAAACCCAAACACTGATGCCTCAGTGGTTTAACAGGGTGAAGGCAAAAGTGTTGTCTCGTGACTTCATGGTTTCTCACCCAAATATCAACCATGGACCACGTCACATGTACAACTTTGCTTTCTGCTTTATCTCTCCTTTTAGTGAAATGGAGAAAGAACTGAATTGGGATTCACAGATGGTGTACTTTGCGTGGTTGGGATTCTGTGAATCCACTGATTTTGCTCAAGAGCTGATGAGAAACCTGAAAAGTTAGCTCCCTTTTCACTTTCTAAACCACTATCCCCATCACCTACAATATGAAGGTGCATTAGTGAACAGAAGCTCACTAGTCACTGAGATGAGACATTTTTCAGGAAGCTTGTCTTTGGGGAATGAGCCCAAAGAGAAGATGTTGAGATTCAAAAAAAGATCTGTAATTCTCAGAAATGTTATTCATCATTAACAGAGCATTTCATAATACTGATGAGAATGTCAGAATCCAAATGCTTTAACTGTAAGATCACAAAAATATTTAACCTGAGTTGAATTTATCTTGATGTGCATTTTGAGCTGCTCTTTGTTCCCTTCTCAAAGCAGTTCAAGTTGGAAACAAATCCATCTTGTTTTATCGTCAGCAGCATCTATTCTGCTTAGCAGCATCAATTCTGCTTAGCAGGCACTTATGCAAATTTATTAACAAACCTATTTCTAACCCACAAACACATAAATCTGTAGAAGGCAGCATCTTTATGAAAGCTCAGGAATCAGAGGAAAAAAATAGCAAGAAAAGAGTAAGTGGAAAAAGCTACAGGCCAGGAACACCCAGGAGGGGACAGGGCTCATTTATACGTTATTTTCCATCAAATAAATCCACAAAATCTAAGTGAAGACGTCTGGTCCACATGGTACCAGACCTGTGCACTTCACTGTAGCAGCAGGGCCAGAGGATTTCCACTGCTCACTGCTTTCCCTTTTAAGCTGCTTTTCCTTCATACCTGTGTCTCTGTTCAGGACGGTCCCCTGACAATTCAGCAGGGAACAGACTGTGAACCATCACAGGGAAAAGGTGCTGCCCCATCTCAACTTGGGGTATGTGAACGCACTTCTACAGGGAGACGCCGTATGGAAAACAGCCATTCCTTACGAGGAATGCTGCTAATGACATGAAGTGCTGCTTGAACATCGCTTGGATAAGCTTTGCATACTGGCAAGAAAAGTTTGCTGGTTATTTTACAGGATTGCTAAGAGTGGTGGAGGTTTTCCTGTATTCTGCTGCATTCCAGCAGCAAAGCTTGCAAGCTCACAGTGAAGGGGCTGTGAGGTGCAAAGTTCCCCCACAGCAGCACATGATTCTTTGACCAGTTTTCTTTTCAGTAGCATATTTTTGAACATTAACAGTTGGCTGCTTTTCCGTAGTGAGAGCCAAAAAATCCTGGAAGCTATTCAGAGGTTATAGTCAGGTCAGGATTTTCACCAGCCATTCTGTTTTACATAGAAAGGATTCCGTGGCATCCAGGAGAAAGGGCTGACTTGCTCCTGCCTCTTCTCTTGGCTCACCTTCTCTCCCATTCCCCATTGTTTTTTTTTTTTTAACAAATAAAGAAAATCTGAATTTGAAGGTCTGGACCTTGTATTTTTTTTTCCCTTTCAACCTTTGCTCAGCTCTTAGACCCAACTGACAGCTTGGGCAGAGGCAGGACCCAGCTGGGATGAAACATCCACTCGTACTCACTGTGATACCCTAGCCCAGCTCAGCTTTGAGGCTGCATGTGGGAGAAGGTGCACCTCTGATGGTGGGCCATGGTGAGCAGGGAAGCGAGGGGGTGGGATCCTGCACTGACTTTTCCCAGGATTCATTAACCTACTTTGGCACACAGCTCAGAATAGCTCACCCATTTGCATTTTAAGATCACGCAGGCAGAAGTGCTGCAAGGGTTGCTGTGGCATCCAGGAGCTGAACTAAGCCCAGATTCCCTGATCAGCCAAGCAAAACGTTAACCACTAGTGCAACTAACCTCCTTAAATTATCAATCTGCCTTTCTTTTTCTTTTTTTAAACACTTCATAAACTGTTGGCAAAATATAATCTTCTTAAGCTGGCGAAACACTTAGCCTAGAACATGTGGCAAGGACACCCAAGTGATGACCATTCTGCTTGATGTCATACAAACATTAATGTTTTCCCATTGTGCCTGTACAGTTACTGAACAGAATTCATCTGTGCATGTTATTTTCTCCAGATTCTTTACACATGCAACCCACAGATCACTCAAATGAAAAACCTGCTACAGCACCTACAGAAATTCACTGAAATTTGCGATAATTTAGTTCAGCTCCTGCCCAAGGCTTCCTCTTGCACCATTTAAACAAGTTCCAACAGTAAATTAATTGATGCAAAGTTATCAACCTCATACATCCCAATTTTCACCAACTACTATGTAATTTTACCTGTGAGGAATGGAAGATGGAGTGGTACAGATCACCTTGGTCACTGCAGTATTAACCTGAATAATGCAAAACCTTCCCCCTAATTAGCAAACACAGGGGGTATGACATAAATAGCATTATCTAAATAGAGCGCTACATCCACCTCTGGGGTCCCCAGAGGGACATGAAACTGCTGGGGAGTCCAGAGGAGGTCACTGAGTTGACGACATGCCTGGAACCCCTCTGCTTTGGAGGGAGGCTGGAGCACGGGTTATTCAGCCTGGAGAAGAGAAGGCTCCAGGGAGACCTTAGAGCCCCTTCCAGGGTCTAAAGGGGCTCCAGGAAATATGGAGAGGGACTTGGGACAAGGACCTGGAGTGACAGGACAAGGAGGAATGGATTGCCACTGCCAGAGGGCAGGGTTAGATGGGATATTGGGAAGAAATCCTTCTCTGTGAGGGTGTGGAGGCCCTGGCACAGGATGCCCAGAGAAGCTGCTCCATCTCTGGAAGTGTCCAAGGCCAGGTTGGATGTGGTTTGGAGTAACCTGGGATAGCGGAAGGTGTCCCTGCCCATGGCAGGGGTGGGACTGGATGGTCTTTAAGGTCCTCTCCAACTCAAACCATCTTGGGATCCTATGACTGTAAACCAACCCTTGTTAGACCAGCCCAGCACACTGTGTGGGGCTCAGCCAGCAGCTGTGAGGAGGAGGAGGAGGAGGAGGAGGAGAAGGAGGAGGGGGAGGAGTATGGCCCGGCACTCACCAATGATGCCGCTGTCTCTGCTCTCCAGCGTGGATGTGGGGCTGGTGACGGCTCCATAGGTGCAGTCCTTGGCCGTGACGCTGGTGCTGATGGGCGGCAGGGTGGAGCAGGGGCTGCTGGCCGGTGGCGAGGCCGTGCTGCTGGTCAGTGTGGAGCACGGGCTGATGCGCTGCGTCACCGCTGAGCTCTGTAAAACGGGAAGTGGGAACACATCACTCACCACAGGCACTGCAATGGGGAAAGTCTTTCTATAGCTCACACTTGAGGATTTGCTTTGTCTGGTGAGGTTAAAAAACGCTTTACAGTTTGAAATGAAAACATCCGCTAGGCCACCCCCCACCTGTGGCAGACACTGGGCTCGTTTTCCCCTCCACGCCTCAGAGATCCCAGCTTCCATGCTCAACAGGAACCACAGGAAACATAAATAGTGGTATTTATCAAAAGCCTGATTCCACACTTGATCAGGAGTTTCAATTGTTTTGTTAGCATTGAACTGAAAGCTTAAAAGAAAAAAGCACAAATAAGCAAAAACCGCGACAGAAAGGTAAATTCTGTACCTCTGTTGAAGTGGAGATCTCCGGGGCAGGAAGCACACAGTGTGATCTCACCTTTACTTACAGCTACAATCATCATATCCAGGAAATCCTACAAAGACCTCTGGGCCGTTCCCATCTGCTCAGAATCCTTGTGAGGCTGCAGTTTTTATTTTGCTATATAAATGTTTCCTTCATTCCAGGAAAACAACAGAGATCCCTTATCTAGATACCAGATGGCCCTTCCCTGCCCAGGCATGCTTTCCCCACCAGATGAAGTTTATAAAAACCCTCCACAATACAGAAAATGCAGCAGCACAAAGATGCTGTTTTGAAAGTGATTTTTGGTAAGACCCTATAGGATACTGTGTGCAAGGAACCTGGAGGACTTTATCAATCTGATAGTGTGCAAGGAGATGGATTTATTAAAAATACAAAATCCTGCTTGAATTCAATTTAACAGAGCCCTTTTTTTATATAACAGAGCCCTTGTTTTAACCACAGGCTACTGGATACAGAAGCTCCCCTGGAAAAAGGTTCTACCTGCTGAAGACACATCCTGGAACACCTGCAGGGGACAGAACTGCTGTGCAAAGTCAAGAGGCTTGGCAGGCGCAGGTGGCTTCTTGTGTACCCAACACAGCAACTTCATCACCCTTACACTGGACTTCAGAGAATTTTTTGGAAATAAATGGGCAATTTCAACACTTCCCTTGCACAGGACTGACTGACAGAACAGGTCCCATTCACAGGGGGGGCACTGGAGGAGCCACACTCTCAGGAGGGTCAGTCCATGGCCCCTTGAGGATGGGCAAAAAGTAAGCATTAAAAAATGTGAGTTTCAGCACATGATCCTCCCTTGAGTTCATCTTTAGGGTTCTGCAGAGGAAGGTGACCCCATGTCTCCCTGGCTCAGAGGACAGTGCAGAGCACAGCCAGTTCTGCACTGCTGCTGTTGGCTGGAGCTGGGCTCAGCAGGCTGCACTTCACTCACTGTAAAATGATCCTGGTCCCAAGGAAGGAACAGCAGAGATTCACTCCCCATCTGGAATTTGCTTAAATGAGATTTCTTTAATTCTGTGTGAACATCCCCATATAACTGTGTGGCTTTGTATCCCCTTCTCTGTGGCATTTGAGGGAGACCACAGAGAGCATCATACCTGCAAACTGCGTAACAGGCTTGACATGTAATTTTTCTCCCTCCTCCTTATTCCATATTTGAAACTTAGAAAATGTCTGGGAGGGACTTTTTAAAGTCAAACATGTAAAAGATTTACTGGCGTATTATATTAGGAGGCAGCTACCATGTGAAGCTACCAGGAAAAAACCTACTTTGTCCAACTTCATGGGTTTTGTAAAAATCCTTACTCAGAGTGTAACTGCCCTGGTGCTGGAGGCAACACAGAGCATCCCTGGCAGGGGGGACCGGGCAGCCCCTCGGCCACCCCCAGCTCTGCTCTCACGCCAGAGGGAGCTGAATCGATCTCAACTTAATTACAGAATATCCCCAACACGGATCACCGCATCAGCAAACCAGGGACACAGCGCCAATGTCACAGCTCTGCCAGAGGGTTTGTGTATTAACACAGACATCCCAGCACAGCAGAAAATTACCATGTGAGTATTTCCATGTTGATTTATAATCTCCCTCTGGTATCCATCATGGTCAGTCTCTTCTTCCAAGCAACACACAACAGGATAAGGGGAAATGGCCTCAAGTTGAGCCAGGGGAGGTTCAGGTTGGATATTAGGGAAAATTTCTTTGCTGGCAGAGTGGTCAGGCATTGGAACGGGCTGTCCAAGGCAGTGGTGGAGTCACCATCCCTGGAAGTGTTCGAACAACCAGTAGATGTGGCACTTCATGACACGGTTTAGTGACATGGTGGGATTCAGTCAAAGGCTGGACTTGACCTCGGAGGTCTCTTCCAACCTTAATGATCCTGTGATTCCAAAATACCCAGAGTGTACTTGGTGGCTGCCAACACATGGTCATCTCCTGAAGTACCTGGGACAAGCAAACCAAAACTCTCCTCTCTCCATCCAAGTTACAGTGCCACTAGTAAATCCCAGTTATTGTTATTTTCCATTCTTTCACATTCTAGGCACTTACCTCTCCTTTTTTCCCAGTGCCTCCTAGGAACTGCAAGCAAGCTGATTGCTCTGGGAATTTTGGCTCTCTGAATATTCTGGTTTCATATATTCATTGTATCACCTGTCATGTGCTTTCTCTCCCCATGAACCTTTTCCAGCTCTTCATACTGCAAGTTTTTCAGATATCTAAATACACTACTGATTTTTCTAAGTCAGTCAACCCAACATGGACTTGAACACTTTCAGGGATGGGCACCCTGTGCCAGGCCCCCCACCCCCACAGGGAGGAATTTCTTCCCAACATCCCATCTAACCCTGCCCTCTGGCAGTGGGTAGCCATTCCTGTCACTCGAGACCCTTGTCCAACGTTTCCTCTCCAGCTCTCCTGGAGCGCCTTTAGGCACTGGAAGGGGCTCTAAGGTCTCCTTGGAGCTTCTCTTCTCCAGTCTGAATGTTCCCAGTTGTCCCAGCTCGGCTCCAGAGCTGAGGGGCTCCAGCACTTTGGAGCAACTCCGTGGCCTCCTCTGGAGTTGCTCCAACAAGTCCACATCTGTTCTGTGCTGAGGACAGGCCACTTTCCACTGACTCTCTTTTTAAGGAATTCAGGTTCTCTGAATTACATCTGTGTTAAATATCTGAGTGACTTGTGCAGAGTCACCCAATGACTGTTAAAAGAACAGAGAATTGGAAGTGGCTGCTGAGTTTTGTGCTCTTCTGCTACATACTGGACTATCTATCTGTCAATTTAAATACAAAAAGGGGTGTGTGGGGGGGAAGTCTCCTATTTTCACTCTCAGCAAAAACTGCAAATTGTCCACACCTGAGGAAAAGGAGGGAGAAACTCAGGCTCAGGAAGTTTCTACAAAATCTGTATCATAGCCCAGAGCCTTCCAGCCAGCCAGGGGTGTAACAAGCTCCATCACAATAAAGATTTTATGATTTGCCTTCTTTATCTGTTTTCAAGCATGAAATCACCTTGTTGGGCAAATATGAGCAAGAACTGTGACTATCTGTAAAATCAGGCTATTTCCCTCTCCCTTCTGCAGAGGCTGTGAGGCTTTATGTAACACTACTAAAGTACTTCTGAAATATCACAGAGAAGATGCCAGGCGAGTAGAGATTATTTTGGTCACTACAATCTGATTAGAAACACTGCCCACTCCTACATTTGCAGAAACAGAAAAACAACAGAAGCTGTCTCACATGGCTGATCCCTGAACCACGGCCTGCTGTTCTGTAAGTATGAGTCACCACATGATGAGGAGATACAACCTTTACCTCAGTACCATTATTTCCTTAGGAGACACCTGGTTGCCATGGAATTAGACAATAACCACCCTCCCCAAGCTCCACAGTGATCCCAACCCATGCCATTCAGGATCGGGGGATCATACCTGGTTCTCGTCCTGCACCTCCATGCTGTACTGGGGCCCTGGCTGAACCTCCGTAACTTTCTCTCCGAGGAGGAAGCCCAGGCGAGTCATGAGTGTGTTTGCTGCCTCATCTACGGATGGAGGGGGTCCCAACTCCTGCTCAGTATCACCTAAACAGAAGAAAACCAGATTCAGACAGGAATTGTTTACCTTGGCTGCTGCTCAGTGCCTTTACCAACACAACACGGCTGCCTGTTCATGCTGTACCCTCAGTATACGAGTTTTCAGGTTATTCACGTTATTCAAGTCTGTTTTGCAGTTCTATGCTGGTCATTAATTTTAGGTCATGCACCATAGATACATGTTTTCTCCAATGTTAACTGTTGCTTCCCCTATCACTGCTCATTATTTTCTCAGCGCCTCCCATGGAAGCACACCTAGGCATCTTGTCCCTGTAGCAGAAGCACCAGTGCTACCAGGGAACAAGATTTTCTGGATGAGCATTGGAGAAGAGAGAGTGTTTGCTCTCCTCCCTCACACAGAAACTGCCTCCAAGTTACTCACAGAGAAGACAAGGCTACGAGAGCCATCTGGAAGGTGCTCCATGAGCTGCAGAGCAACCAACCTGTGCTACTGAGTAGTTAACACGAAAGACCAGGACAGAAAATACATGTGCAACTTCCACTGTCACCCGCTGTCCCCAACACACTTACACGGAAATCAAGTCTCTCCAGATACAACCCACCTTCTGCACTCACCCTATGGGCCATGCCACAAAGCAGTCTGCCTGCCAGTTCCCCATCAAGTCTACAAAACAGGCCAAAACTGACATTCCTAATAAGCCTTCCTAATTTTTTTTCCACCACCTGTAGGAAAAGCAGCACAGACAAGGTTCCAGCTAGCAATGCACATGGGAAGAAGGCCAGGCATGTATACCAACACTTCTGTATCCTTTTAAATTTATAACAAAAATCTGTGGAGGTTTTTGACTTGCAGTATCACACATGTAATTTGGGTTCCAAAAGTCAAGTTCCTTCCTGCTCACACCAGCAGCAAGGTTAAAGCCTGAAGGTCAAGTTCTTACCAAGTTACACTGAAGTAATACTGTGCTTAGTGCAGTTGTAGGAGACTAATTAGGATTTGCAATTAGTCTACAGTTAATTATTCATCTGATAATGTACAACGTGGAAAAGAGCCCATCTCCATTTCCCAGTTCTGTCCTGGTTTGGGCTCCTCCAGCTCTCAGCCTGCAGCTACAGCAAAAGGATGCTACTTTAAATAAAATATTGCTTTTTGATAACTGTAACTGAAACCCACAAACCACGGAATCTGGGATATATACAAAACCTCAGGAAATTTAAGCCAGTTGCCTCCAGAAATTCCCATTTAACCTCATAGGGTACAGCTCACAGAAGCTTACAGCAATTTTTGGGTGTTTCATCTGCACTACTGCAAATTAAAAACCCGTGAGCATCTCCCATGCAACCACAGCTGCGTGCCTAAGCACCACCAGCTCTGGGCGTTGAGCATCTGGAGCTGTCCTTCCACAGCGGCTTCCCTGTTATGAAAGTGGATGATACAGTAGGTGCACATAAGCTGTCTAAGTTACTGAATCCCCATTGTACTGCTTGACCCAACGCTGACGTGAATCCAATAGATTTAAGAGACAAATTTAGATGGATGGCCCAATTTGCCGAACTGCTGGCCACCCACAGTCAATCTGTGGGCATTTACTGGCTCTAGGAGCCAGGGCCAGAACAGAGACATTTACGTAAAATGAAAACTAGAGAGACTTTTATCTCCAAGGTTATTTTTTTCTTCAAAAAGATAGGCCACCTTTTTAAAGGTAGACTTTTATGGTAAAAGCCATTCCCAGAATATGGCTCCACAGTTTATTGCGCATTCCCCATTCTGTCTTCACAACCATGATATTAATAGTATCAAATGATGCTGACTACACATCTGGGCAGAAAGGAATAGCTGGATCTACCTCCCACCTGGGAGGATTTAGGAGTGCCCAGGTGAGGCAGCTGTAGGGCACTGGGCACATCCAGCTTCCTTTGGCTTAGTGCTGGGAACAACTCCCAACTAAGATTCACTCCTTGGAGGTTGAGTCTAACCTTATCCTTAACCCCCTCCTTCTTTTAACCTACCCCTAACACATCTCCAAGGGGCACAAAGCAGACTTTCACCTGTAAAATACAGAAAACTACAAGCCTACCCCAGGTCATTGTGTAGGTACATTGAAGATATAGAGGATAATAATTACGTGCTTTGATAACAGTCCTAATGGCAGGGGGTTGCAACCACAGTATCTTCAAGATCTCTTCAGCCCAAACCAGTCTGTGATTGTAATTCACAGAATCATGGAAAGGTTTGGCATGGGAGGGACCTAAAGCCTATCCAGTGCCACCCCCTGCCATGGGCAGGGACACCTTCCACTAGCCCAGGTTGCTCCAAGCCCTGTCCAACCTGTCCTTGGACACTGACAGGGATGGGGCAATCACAGCTTCACTGGACAAGCTGTGCCAGGGACTAACCACCCTCTCAGGGAATAATTTCTTCCTCATATCTGATCTAACTCTGACCTCCTTCAGCTTAAGGTTATTCCACCTTGTCTTGTCACTCCATGCTCATTCCCTCAGAGATGCTGCTTGTGGTACAAGGTATCACCAGCTGAACCACGGCAGTGAAGCTGCGAGACCTCCACATTTCATGTAGAACTATCAATTATTTTATTATAACCTGGCTTTCGAGGTACAGATAACTTTGAACTTAAGCAAAGCTCCACTGCGTTGGATTATCCCCTCCTTAAGTCTTAAAAAATAAGTGGAGTCATTTAACTGAATGTCAAAGAACAGACAACACAGCTCTGAGGTGCCTGTGAATGGGTATTACGGAAAAAAGCTGTAAGTTGCCTTTCAGGGCTGACAGTAACACCTAATACTCTCTTCCTAAGTTCAGTGAAAGGGCATAACTGGTTTTTTCTCCCTTCCCACATGTATTATCCAGTTGGTGCTGTGACCACATTTTACATTCGCTTCAGCACACTCCCATCTCACCAGGAAATCTGAGCACAGAATTGATAACAGAACTCGCCTGAGATATTTTTATCTGTTCTGACACTGCTGCTATAACCAGCTACAGCAGCTCTAACACACACCCCAGTCAACGCCAATAATAGTGGCTAATCAATAACCAGTAACACACTGCCCAACTGTGTACATGCAAACCCAAAGCCTATCAGTGGATTAAAGAGATCCCAACACGTTGATGGTCTGAAGCTGCTGCACTTACTACATGAGCTCATGTGCTTCTGCATCCACACTCAGTAATACTAAAAGCAACAACCAAACGTTTAGTGCCAGGAATTTTAAAGAAGAATAAACCCCCCCCACCCCGACTCATCGCGTGTGCATTAGTATTTTAAAGAGTTCTACGGGCAGTGTAACTTGTCCCTTTATGTTCAGCAGAAAGCTTGTATTTTTACATAAACACACACAAAACAACAGGAGGAAAAGGGTTCTTGGGAGCTGGTGTGCTTCTGTGCTGAAAGATGACTCTAGCCACCCACCAAGCCAGGTCTCTGTCAGCTTCCTCTTGGCCACCAAACCATGTAACTTGGTTTTTCAAGCCAGCTGACAGCTTTACTTGGCTGTTCCTGTCATTTATGTCTCAAGGAATCACTCAGTAACTATCTCCCAGCATTTCACAGCCAGGTAAATGCTGCATCCCAGCACATTGTCACATCTCCAAATCAGCAATATTTGCCTGTCCAGGTCTTCCAAGTGCTTTGGAGTAGACAAGTCTTGAATACAACCCTAAGTTCCTGGTAAAGCCACTACCCACCAACTTAACCATGGCAGGGAAGGCTGAATACAGCTCCTTATATAAGCAAGAAAAAAATTCTTCTATAGGAAAAAAAAAAATTCTTTTGTTGGCATGATAGAACTTGGGATACTGAAGTGCTTTGGTTTGTTGATCAGTAAAGCAGAGTCCATCCTGTCCCTCCACTGGTGGATCCCAGCAAGTCTTGGTTGGCTTTCAGCAAGAGAGTTTAATGCCAAGCCCCTCTGCAGTGTAATGGCACTGAAAAGGACACCAGAGCCACCACACTATGATCCAGCCTGGCATCCACTGGCAACTGGCCTGGCTCCGAGGCAAAACCCAGAATGGGTTGGGTTGGAAGGGACCTTCAAGGCCATCAGAGCAATTAAGTCACATTTATACTGGATTTTCAACTATTTCATTATCATGAAGATGGGACTCCTCCTAAGGGAGTGCTAGGCACAGGTACAGGAGTCCACTGCCTGGGGCTGGATCTTGATTCCCTCTCTTCCTTGGCTCTGTGCTGGGAACAGGGAGCTCTCACCCTCCTGGTTTTTCCCACTGTTTGTCCCACTCCCGATCGTTCTGCGCATACAGCAGCACTGCATCCACAGGCTCCGAGTTACTGCTCCCAGCATTTTAATGCTCTGGTAGATAAAAATGCCAGATAACCTGAACACAGGGAGTATTTTATTCGAAAAGGATAGCCTGTTTCACATCTCTCTGAGAGCTTTTAGTTATTTCTGTCATACAATCCTACAGTTACCTGGCTTTTCTGAAGATTAAGGATTAAAACAAACAAGCACAGCTATTACTGACTACCTAAAATTCAACTGTGAATTTCATGTAATGTTTTGAATATTATCTTTCACTTTTTAGAAAATACGTTCAATTTCTGTATAAGTCACTACAAAATAATCTGAATGTCTTATTTTTTACTTCTTTTGTTTTTGCAGTGCAAAGTAAGGCTGGTTGCTTACATTTTTCTTACCAAAAAAAAAAAAAAAAATCCCTGTGCTCCTCAGACAAATTACCTTTGCTTCCAACCAGGCTGCAGCTTTGGAGACTAATCTGTCTTGGAGCTGTTTATAGATTTTTATTTATGTTATTGGAAATAAGCAATTCACTGCAATGTGTTTGTGCTCTGCAGGCTGTATCTGTGATGAAACTCCTTGGACCAGTGGCAAACAGCTCGTAAATCTTTTACTTCAGTACCTGAATTGCTGACTTCAGTTTTGGAGCACTTGCCTTCCAATTAACCACAACAAATTCCAAGTGGGGAAAAGTTTTTATATTAAATTATTGGGAAATAATTTTTAGTAAGGTTTAGAAAAGGCATCTTTCATGTGGGGTCAGTAAACGCAACAGTGTGTGCAAAGGCGATGTCACTGGAAGTGGTTTCATCTCTGGCTAAAGGTGATTATAGATGAGGTGAGTCTGCGCCCTGTCGGGGCTGCCCTGCCCCTGGAAGTGTCCCAGGCCAGGCTGGATGTGGCTTGGAGCAACCTGGTCTAGTGGAAGGTGTCCCTGCCTACGGGGACATCCAGCAGACTGGATGGTCTTTAAAGTCCCTTCCAACCTAAACCATCCCATGATCTGTGAAAGTAAAAGAAACTAGAATATGTGCTTTCTCCACCTCTACCTCCTCCTTGAGGAACACACCGTGATTCTTTCCTGACTGTTTGTTCTGCTTCTGGATTGAATTAAACTGGAATAGATGCCACAAGAGGACTGGGTGGGCAGGGAGACCGGCAGAAGGTTAATTAGATCAGGAGCCTGGAATGCTAGGAGGTCAGTGCTCCAAGGAGAGTGTGTGTAGCCTAAGGCAGGGCAGGCTGTGGAAAGCCTGGTGAGGCAGACGGGAGCACGTGGAGAGGAGCTCGATCAATCAATCGATCGATCAGCTGGGACAAGGGGTGGGAGAAATGAGGCCAGTGGGGCTTCCAGGATGTGGGAGGACTCGGAGCAGCTCCTCCACAAACCTCCCCAAGAGCTCCTCACCTGTTTGATACTGCAAGAGCAAACTTCAAATATTACATTTGAGTCATTAGTAACAATAATTAAATCCAACATTAAATTATTTAGACACTTCAGAAAGAGTGGAGATACCTAAGGCTGACACAGATACTTTTTTCTCTTTATTTTAAACAACTTTAGCAGATCCCAGCAGTGAACACCCCCACACTTTCCATCTACTTCTGCCTCCTTTTAAGTTAATGGCTTTTTTCTTTGACTGAACTGCAAAATTGCAAATCAGAAAGATTACAACCTGAGCTTGTCAAGAAATTTAATACTTCTGATCCTTCCTCCCTTCAAAAAATTCAACCCACTTTAAACACGTCAGCAGACCACTGCAATTCACCCTGGAATTTACCTGATTTAGGCCATCTAGGAGCAATTTTACAGAGCGTGGCAGATCTCTCAGATGTCTTACCTACAAATACCCTCTGGATTTCTGAAGGGGTCAATTCTAACACCTCTGTAGGCATCACAGGCAGCAGGATGGAGTTCCTAAGTGCTCATAAATGTTCAGAGTATTCCTTGAAAACCAAATTTATCATTTTATGGCAGAGTTATTAGGTTTGCTCTTTTCAAGAAACCATTCAAAATGTACAATGTTTTCGTATATTGTCATTTTCAAATAGTGTTTCTGCTATCTCCTTTCAATCCCTATATGAAAGCTGCCACATATTTCAGCTGCAATTGCTTACAAGCAAATGAAATCCCTTTATGATTTATTTACTAATTCTGTGACTGGTTTGATAGCCACCATCATCTAATTCCAGATAAATGATGGAGGGTAGTGCCCCTGGGAGACATCAACGACGCATCTGTACTCCAGAGAGTATTTTTGGTTTAATGGCTGTACTTTTACTTTCAAAACATCTGAAATCTGTTTCAGTGGGTGTCTAACAAGAACTGGGTAACAGTTCCCTTAGTGGCACCCATCCCTGAATTTGCCTGAATATGAGACTGATTTGCCTTTACAAAATCAGAATTTCTTAAATTAGCAATGAAAAAAGAGAATAGTTTTGTTCAAAGAGCATGTACCTATGGAAGGCCAGAAAGAAATGATACCATTTAGGACTCTGATCTTCAGTTACGTAACTGCAGAGTTTTATCTAACAACTTCCCTCCTTCCATGTGACCTGAATCTGTCCCATTATTATGTACATCTGCTTTAAATTATTCTGCATACACTTGAGCTGTATTTAGAAAATGTCCTTGACCATTTCTGCATATCCCCCTAATCTCAGAATTAATGGAAGATTTTTTCATTAGTCTTGTTTACATCAAAAAGAGATTTTTAAAAATTCAACCACTGAGGGATGAAGGCTGCCATCACTATAAATGTCAATTTTTGTACTGCTGCACCTCCAATCCTGGGGTCAGCTTTGGGCCCCTCCCTATGAGAAAGACATCGAAGGGCTGGCNTTCATGGAAAGAGTTGTCCAGCAACTGTCCAGGTCATTGGTGGAGTCCCAATCCCTGGAAGTGTTCAAAAAACCTGTCAGTGTGGCACTCGGGGACATGGTGGTGGTGCTGGGGGAATGGTTGGACTTAATAACCCTAAGGGTCTTTTCCAACCTGAACAATTCTATGAATCAAGTTTTAGTAGTTCTGTGGCAGCAATGGAAAATGGTCTGACTAAATTCAACCCCACCACAGACAAGTGGCAAAGTAAATATATTCTCCCTAGATACCAACATCAGAGCCCTCTTGTCAGCCAAAACCCCACATTTTAAATGCACCTCCAATTCGACCTGTGCTCCTACAGCTCCCCTCAGGGACTCCCATTCCATTCAATAATTTCTGTAAGAAACTGCAAGAATTTTCACCATTAATCCTACTACATCGCCTCTTGCACCCCTTCCACAGACATCTCCTCTAAGAAGAAATTCAAACAAAAGTAATTCTCCTCAGCACAACACATAAACACTGTTCCCTCCCCATTGCCTTTCCTGATGATGTCCTTTAATATTCCTTCAAGTGGACAGTCAGAAAGACAGTTATTTTTAATCCCAAACCCTTCTGAGGCAGAGCAGGCAATGAATGTAACTTCACCACTATCATAAGACCTGGTTCAATGCATTTAATGTTCTGGAGTTAAAACCCTCTCTGCATGCTCATTGGGGATAAATTTTCCTGGAACTGAGCTCCCTATTAAGGACCAAAGAAAAAAGAACGGGGGAAATGAGAGGGCATTCATTACTGAACATATATATTAAAAAATGGCCAGTTATCATAAATATGAGCCAGGGCATGTGGAGTATCTCCTGGAAGCAGAATTATACTTCGATCCCTGAAAATGTTCCTGAGCTCTTTAACAAATCAAGGACACCAGCATGGAAGCAGTCAGTTCCCCACTGATGGAAAGCAGAGATGAAATTATTTCTTCCTTTACAGTTTTGGCACTTTAGCTCAAAAAAATTCCCCAACCGTGAATATGGGGCTGCGCTCCAGCTCCAGACATCCAGCCCCTCATCCAACACTGAATGATCAAAGGCCTTGGCGTGTATGATGCCTTGGGTTTTCACTTTTATATTTTTCAAATCCTGTACTGCCTAGTGTGTAACTGAAGTTTCTTGCAGCCTGCCAGCTGCTGTGCTCTCAGGCCAGGTAGTCATAACAAAGCCCCTCCAAGCCTGCTCTCCAAGGACACCCAGACTGTCCCAGGCCCAGAATGTGTAAACCAACATCTTGAGAAGGGGGGGAAATAACATCATTTAGCTAAAGTTTTAATTGGCGAATTTATGCTGATAGGCAAATGGACCAAACCTATAAAAGTGTGAAGAACCCGTGACTTGTCATCGATCTTGGGGTCCATTCTGAGAGTAGCCTTTGGCTCCCCGGGGTGTACCTTTGAAGGCCTTTCAAATTAATATCTTCCTTTATCCCCTTACTCCTGTCTAGTCCCTGTTTCTAGGTAGCCATTCAAGGCATCATGTAAATAAAGTTGGTTTTATTCATTTTTAGGTCTTTGAACTGACCTTTTATTCCAGACAAATTTGAGGGTGGTGTATTGCACTCTTATTGACGCAGAAGACTTTTTTAGTATCAAAAAAGAAGAAACACTCCCTTAAATACTATCTGTTTGCTAAAGCCTGTTTTTATTTCGCAATATTAGGTATGTGTCTTGGTTTGAAAGACAGGTGTCTGCAAAGGAAGGCAGGAACCTCCCTTGGAATAGAAAATGTGACCCTCCTTCCTCTGAATTATTATAACTCCAAAATTATGTGGCTTTCAGGCAAAGATATGGGAAAAGGAATAACAATTCTTTACTAGTATGCATGTGTATAACAAGGCAAAAACCACCAGCAGCGGCAGCGACACCCAACAGAAGCAGAGACGCAGCGCCGGCCGCTCCCGGCCGCAGCCCCGTCCCCTGGGTGCAGCTCCGGGCACGGCCGGCAGGGGCGCTGTCGGCGCCCGGCCGGGCAGGGCGGGTGCGATGATTTCTCCGCGGCTGCAGGGGGCGCTGTGGCGCGAGCTCGGCCGTCTCCCTCGCGCGGTAATGGCGGCCGGGCTGGATGGCGGAACGGGCTGCGGCAGGAACCTCGGGGCGGCGGCTGGGAGGGCCGGGGCAGGCACACCCCCAGGGTGGCAAACAAAATGTAACAGAAAACTCTGCAGCTTTAGCAGGAGCCGCGGCGGTCGGGTGGACACGGGGTGCTGGGTTCGAGTGTAGCGAAAAAGCCCAAAGCAGTAGCAGAAAGCAGCGGGGCTGGGCAGCCGCAGCCAGGCTTCTCCGCAGCAGCTGCCCAGGAGAGGCACGCCCTCCGGGAAGGGAAGGGCGTCCGAGTCCCGGGTTTTCCCCTGAGGCACCCGAAGAGATGGCGAGGTTCCTTTCCAGTTAGGTCGGGTGTTAATAAGGTCCCAGTTCAAATGGGACTTGCTCTAATGAGCAAAGGCTCACCCACAGTAGGAGAAGCAGTGGGAGGACAAAAGCCCCGAAGTGGAAGCGAATCCTCCGGGTAGCGACCGCAGACCGGCTGTCCCTCCTCCGATGCCCAGAGTAAGAGAGCGAGAGAGGAGCGGAGCCCAGGCCCGCAGCCTCAGGCCATATTCTCGCAGTATCTCTGCCCTTCCCAAGAGAAAACCCCCCAGGTAAGAGAGTAGCCAGCTGCACTGTTCCCCCTCCTTCTCCTTCCAGACACATCTTTTGTTCTCTTAAGTATCAGTAGTTATTGTCTCTTAGCAACAAATGGGACAAAATTCCATGAGAGAAAGAAAAAAAAAGGAAAAAATCCTAACCTTCAACAGCATGTTGCATCACAACCACCCAAATAATTTCTTTAATTTCAGCGACTCTCCTTCAAAACCTCTCACATTCCTTCCTCTTGTTTTTCACATCATTTATTTCTATCAGGTGATAGAACTCCGACATGAATTTTGCAAAACCTGCTCCCTTGTGGTAAAGCCAATCCTGGCCAACTAATAGGGGCACAAATAGAGTTGCAGAAGACTTTCAGAAATATATACATACATATATAACATAATATTTCCATCATTTTCTTGGGGAGAAGAGTCTGTAGAAGAGGATTTTGACAAACACCTTTCCTTCTGCCAAGGCAGCTTTGCCAGGTCAAAACACAACGAGCATTAAAATGAGCCGAACTCTTAGCAAGGCAAATGACACTTTACTGTCACCCTTGACCACTGTTAAGTGAGAGGTCATGGGTTTGCAGCTGAGCAAGAGACAAGACAGCAGAAAGACCTTGTCCTTACCTGATCTGATCTATTAGCACATCCCCGGGATAAATTTATTAAAAGCAAATCTGACTAAATTATGGTCTTTGCATTTACAACACTGACAACAATCTTGAAAACCTACTAGCATTACATACCTGAATAAGATTTCCAAAGTTCTGTTTGGCTGTAATAACTACTAGAGAGATGGAATAATCTACTGTTGCCAGCTTTTAGAATAACAAGCCAGGCTGGACAGGGCTTAGAGCAACCTGGTCTAGTGGAAGGTTCCCTGCCCTTGGCATATTTACTCCCTGGCAGAAAGCTATAAATGTTCAAAAAGCCAAAGTATTAGCACAAAAATGTTACTGTTTCCCAACAGGCCAGTTGAAAGCAAGCACTGCTGCTTGATGAGGCAAAACAACTCCTTAGATTCCCTGGGATCCATCCGGATGGGCAGACAGAGGTGCTATGCTGCAGGAACTGCTGCTGCTGAAGTATCTGAATCAAAACACATCTCAGGAGCCATCTAGGTTACATCTTTGAAAGCAGTCACAACACTTTAGAGTTGGGCAGTTCATCACACAAACAGAATTTGGATAATTTACAGCCTTCAGCCTTTTCCCCTCTCTTTCTTTTTTTTTTTTTTTTCCTTCCAGGTAGATGAACCCAAACCCTAGGTTGTAAGGGTTGGTTATTAACAGATTGCACCAGGATGCTTCAAGAAAAGCATGTTATCTCCAATTATTTAACAGTTAAGACATACGGGAATAATTTGTGGGATTCATATTATTTTCACTTCTTATCTTGAACAACTCTGCTTTGGTAAGAAGATTTAATAAACCCTAAACTCTGGACCCAGCCACTATTCTCCAAGCTGCAACTTTCAGTTCAAACAAACTTGATGACACCTAATGGCAAGTGGTCTGTGGCCAATCCCAAACAGATTCACACCCGGAACTCTAGCAATGCCTTCAGTATTCCTCCCTCCGATCCAGAATTTCAGACCAGACTGAGGCTTGTTTTGTAACACAGGAGTTTATTCTGAAACTGTTTCCATCTCTTGATACGGCAGAAGGAACCAGTAGCATCCTCCCAGGAGCAGTGTGAGAAAAGTCAATCGCTTCCATAGCAACCAATGTGCCAAATTATGGCTCTTCTGCAATTAGGGCCGATCACAACGATTTCCCATTCCCTTCAGGTCAGTGGGCTTGACAGTGCTGGGACAACCACAAGATTCAACAGTAAAACCATTTGTCAGATCATGGTTGGTTTGATTATTCCCTCTCCTTCCCCTCAATTCATCACTGTTCAACATGACAGAGGTTGGACCACGATCCTGCTGGCTAAATTTGTTTGGGGTTTTGTAGGATTTTTTGGCTCAGCACCTATATTTTCACCATGAAAAATCAGAGAGCAATGCTGGTGCCTGCATTCCCTCTTAAAGGGCTTTTTTTAACACCTAGGAAGTGTTTTGTTGTGTTTAGGAGAAACACGTGGATAGTGTAAAGTGAACAATACACATTTTACATGATAAAAAGAAGCAGCAGCATGCAGATGTCAAGCTCAATGGTTCTTTAACCAAAGGAAGAGAAAAAGGAGCGATGAGATGAACACAAGCGCCGCTGCCACGGTAAATCACTCACTCCCCTCCCTGTCTGTGGAGGCAGCACCACAGTGATTCCTAATTCAATCAGGGATGGAAACAGACGCCTGCCAGCCTAATATACAACAAGTAAACCAGACACTCAAGATTTGTGTCCTAAAATTTCTGAAGAAGGAGTTAATCAAATTAAAAGATAATGTTGTAACAGACTTAGCCTTTGGAACACAATGACAAGGTAATAAATTACATAAAATGCAACTGCAAGCATTAATCTGAGGCAAAAGGCCATTACCTGAAAGTACCATCCATCTCTGACCGTTTCCAATAGGTTTTCTGAGCACTCAGAAGTCAAAACATATTTTAGCTACCATAAAAACCGAAAAACAGCTCAAAGAAAGATGCCGTCATGACCACAACTAAGAACCAAGAAGCCAGGACAGCATTCACCACACAAGCAGTGCGTCTTGGCAGGAGTGAGGTGTGATAAAGTGGGGGAAAACCCCTACATGTTAAACGGAGTCACCAGAATCACTGCAGAAAAGGTTTGACAGTTGACAGAGGTATGAAGGTCAATTCCTGCTATTCTATGTTATCCCCCTTGAAGAGCAATGATGGATGTGAGGGTGTCATCCCCAGCCTCTCTGCCTTCAGAAGGTTGACAAGAGGGAAAACACAAATGCCTCTGTTGAACAGTGTCTGCAGGACTGGAGCAGAAATGAGGAAACCTTTCAGACCCTCCTTATAAAGTCTCTGCTAAGTCACAGAATGGTCTGGGTTGGAGGAGGCCTTATAGCTCATCCAGTTCCACTAATCTTCCACTAGACCAGATTGCTCCAAGCCCCATCCAGCCTGGCTCTGAACATTTCCAGGGATGGGAAACCTGTGCCAGGGCCTCACTACCCACACAGGGAAGAGACAAGGAAGAACTCCTTCCCCACCAGGGACACTTCAAGTCAAGAAGTGCTGGATTGAAATCTGAATAACCTCTGCAACCACAAGAACATCTACAGAAACATAACTTGACTTGATGATCATTGTGCATCCTTTTCATCTCAGCTTATTATGTGATTCTGTGACAATTCTGGTAGAAAGGCGTGTTTCAAAAATCATGTAAAAGCTTTTTTGTCATCATCTTAGTTGCAACAATTATAAAATGTGAGCCAATTTCTGATTTCACGTAAGAAGATTTAATTAATTTTTAAGTATCTACACTCTTTCCTCTATACAATGAATGTAAAAAAAAAAATAAATTATACCAAGCTTAAAACTTTACTATGTGCTTGGTATTAGAACTTCTCTCAAAAGACACTCAGTATTGTGATCTTCTTTCTCCTTCCTCGGAGTTGGAACGTGGGGAGCATGTCACCTCCCCCCCACTGACTCACATCGAAGATGTCACAAGCAAATCTTCCCCCCAGCAGCATGAGGGGCCGAGCGGTGGAACTGCTGTTGCTCAGGAAACCATCTCCCTGGAATGTGCTGAGATTTGCCTGAAGCCTTAAAATAAACATTTTGATATTGAGTAAAATTTCACCTCTCGGCATCTCAAATTGAAATAGTCACTCCTATATATGCAGAGTAACTAATGTTCTCTTTTCTTTGCTATTTAGTGTTTTAAACTTCTTTCAAGTGTATAATTAATTACATTTTTCGTCAGGGATCACATTACAAACCACTTCACCTCCCCTCCATTACCAGGCAGATCTTCAGCCTAAATTTTTCTTTCTTTCAACTCACACCACTATTGTTGGAAATGCTCAGGATTTTAGCACTGTGTGCTATATCCTTCACTGGATGCACACGTTTTAGAAGAGGGTTAATGTAAGCCTAATACAGAAGAAAGATGTTGTATTTCCTTGGAAAACTGATTACAGGCAGTGCCTGAAGCTTTGCTGTGATCCAGAGTAGGACTCTTCCTCCACCTTCCCATCAGGAGCTGGATGCTATGTCCCCTTTGGTCCCTGGGCGTTGACCACAACTTTGTTCATTCTTTCTTTCTTTCCTTCTTTACACAAGGATCCTCCACCAACCACCTACTTCTTCCAAGGTGTCATATCTCAAGTTCCTTCAATCCAGCCTTCCAGACCAGCAAAACCTCCACCCCGATATTACCGCTACTTTCACAGAAGAATCCATAAATTTGGGCAGTTTCTTCCGTGAACAGCTTCAGAAATCCTTCCCTAATGGATTCTATCCTCCCCTCTTCCCCTGCCTGTCCCACACTGTCAACATAAACCTGAACACAGTCCCTGGACCTGGGCACACATGAAGAGAGGGGCTCCCCAACAGCACTCCGGGAACACATTTAAGGAACGTGAGACAACGTGAATCCCCAACCTGCAGTTTCTACTTTGACCCCAAGTCTGTGCTCTTCCTGTTCTGTTCTTAGCCTGTTTCTCTATTCCAAGTACACCAAGATGGCACTTGGGGACATAGTTTCATGGTGGCCTTGGGAGAACTGGGTTTACAGTTGGACTCAATAGTTATAAAGGGCTTTCCCAACCTTAACGGTTCTATGATTCCACTGTGATAACTCTGCTGTTGTCACTTTTTTCCTTCCTTAGTGACGCTTCATGTTCCTTTAATGATACTTCAAGGCAGTACAAAACTCCACTTTTCCTTTCAGATCACTACACTATCAGTAAGAGGAGGAGATCAAATAGCAAAAAAAAAAAAAAAATTAAAGAAATTGCAGATCCCGTTGTCAGAGCCCATTCCTGGGCTTGGCAGAAGTCGTGCCCTCCAAGGCTCTGGCAGAGGGGAGGCACATGTCCAGGTGTGGGAATGTGGAATTTATGGTTTTTTAAACTTACAATTCAATTATAATTCTCTGTGGATGCAATCATAATAAGTTTATAATTATTAGCAATTATAAACATGACAGTAGAAGCCATTCAGTTAGAAAGAAGGGCTGCAGCAGCACAATTTTAATTGTAATTCATGATGATTGAAAAAGGAGCAGCACTTTTCAAGGCAACTGTGGTCTCAAATTACACATTGCCAAGCACAGGAACTGTCTTTTGATTTTCTAAGACAACATCTCTTTCAGACACAATACATTCAAGAAAGCCCATATTCAAAATCTCGACAACAATCAATTAATTCCTCCAATTTTGAGTACTCTACAAGTTCTTCAAGTTCATCAGCCGCAGAAGTAAGCAACAACCTAATTTCTGTAGCTGATGAACTTGGCTACTGTAGCTACAGATTTCAGAGGCAGATGTCACACATTTGCAGGCCATTTCAACACATTAAACACTCTTTTTTCCATCAAAAGCCTATAGTGAGTATGGATCCCTTTGGCTCATAATCAAGGAAAGCCAGGGGAAGAAACTGCAGAATTCAGCACAAAATCCACCATAACGCTTGCTGCTGCTTTTCAGCCTTCTCCCAGCACCTCCACAGCCTCCAGGCCTCCCCAGGTTGCCACTTCCAAGTTAGGAAGAAT
Source organism: Oreocharis arfaki (assembly GCA_013398015.1). Taxonomy (NCBI): domain Eukaryota; kingdom Metazoa; phylum Chordata; class Aves; order Passeriformes; family Paramythiidae; genus Oreocharis; species Oreocharis arfaki. The sequence continues at coordinate 96,478 of VZRR01008467.1, read as the reverse complement.
CTGGGAAATGATACCGAGGTGCAGATTCCAGGCACTCACACGTGCTGGGTCTGCCAGGGTGTGGGAGGATTTAGGCAATGCTTGCCCGAGCTGACAGACATGAATGGGGTTGAGCCAGGAAGGGACATGACCCACTTCTATTTCTATTTCAACCAGAGGCCTCAAGCAACTACTACAGGATCCATAAATTAGAAGGTATTTCTTTAAAATAAAAGTAAAACCCCCAGTATTCCTGGATGCAGGTAACAAGGTCCCACAGTGTTGCTTTAGCTGATTTAATGATATTTCTGAAATGGGGTTTTATTCCAGCCTCTCTGCAGATGAGCATTAATAATTAAATTTAAAACAGTATGTTTATTGGCTCATTTTTATCTTCTCAAAAGCAACTCTCTAGACCTTCTAAATTATTCTGAGGGGAGAGCAGGCACACACAAAATTGTAAAAAACAAACGTAAGTGGGCAATCATCAGAAATTAATACTTATTCAAGTTTCCAAGACAATGATACTTGGCTAGGGAAGGTCCAACCAACCATTTAGCCAAAGGAGCCATATTATACATTTAAAAAATCTTTCTGCCTGTTGCCCCTGTTCGCACAGAGCCTTTGCATGCAGCTTACCCGGGCAGAATGCATCAACGTCCAGCTTCTGGGCAGAGAGGGTTGGGGAGCCAAGCTCAGACTCTGGGATTCGAGGGCTCTCAACAAACTTTGCTTTCCTCAGAGGGGCTAAAAGAGAAGGAGGGGGAGAGAGAAAGAGAGGTTATGAGTAAGGGAAATAGCAAGCAACAGATGGAAGCACTTAACTAAACGACACTGTCAGACTCATATCAGGTTACCCTTTTTTTTTTTTCTGCCAGGAAAAGAAAAAATTATCTGCATTCTTTACAAAGGAGATGGCTCTTGGTTAAAGAGCACAAATTGCACAGGCTGACTTTAAAGTGTGTGAACACTGAGACACATTCCCAATACTCTAAAACACTTCCTTTTCTCCTACTTTATTAAATTTTTTTATAGGAAGCAAATGAGCCTGGATTCAGCAATTGTGGAAAAGCAAAGATCATAGAGAGGTACACAGAGCCCATCGCCCATCAGGTTTTAAGATATTTAACTGTAAATATCTGAACTAAACACATAAATGCTATGTTCAGTAATTGTTTCCTTGAACATAAAATTTCAATTTCAAAACAGCCTCAAAGTTGGACCAAATAGGTTTGGTGTCCAACACAAAAGAGCAGAGCAAAGCTAACACTGTCCAAGCCAAAAAAAGAAGCACTCCACTTTTATCCTTGCAAATCCAAAAAGATCAAGAGATTTAACAGAGGATAGGGAAAAGGCAGAAGTGTCTGTAACAAAGCAGAACTGACCACTAGTGCTAGAAAAATTGGATTTTCTCCATGTTTTAACAGTCTGAACTCTAAAATACATGAAATTCTGTACAACATGTTTGGAGCAAAATTAATAAAAGTGGTTTAGTAAAAGCCTTTAAACTTATTCCAGACCAGAGAAAGAGTACTAGAGAATAAGTTACACGTACACACTGTCATATTGCATTTCCAAGTTAAACTCTCGTGCCCATTACAATGAAAGGCTAATTTGAAAAGCCCCTCAGCAGCGATTCCAGGGGTCAGTGGCTTCTGCCCCTCTATTTACATAATTTTTATTTATAGTTCCCTGTCTTGCAAATTAAATTGGAGACCTGAAACGAAAGATTGGGAGGTTGTTCTTTTGCATCTCCTGTAATAGCAGCTCAACAGGTCAGAGAATGACCTCCGAGGCAGCAATAAATCTCTTGGTTTAAAGGGAGCTGCTGCGGTGCTGGGAAAGGCTGAGAAGGTCCGAGGACGGGGAGCCTGACAGACAATGCACAACCAGATCACTCTAATTGAGCTATACGTTAGTGATCCCAGAAATTTTTTTGAAAGGGGTATGGAAAACAGAGATGAAGATTGGGGTATGGTTTTTCAATATAAAGTCCCTGTGAAGCAGAAGGAAGGCAAGAAATCGACCCCCCCATCTCTGCACCAAAACAGGTGTGCTATAAACCCTCCTCTCTTACCCCTCATGATCCATCCCAGGAGATGTGCTGAGGAAAAACAGGTACCACACTTCCATTTTACACAAGAAAATCCTAGATTAATATGAGACATACTTCCATCACATTCCCTGCAAGCCCACCAGGGCCGGTGTGACAGGAGCCATGCCAGGCAGGAGGAATGTGAGAGACCTAGAGAGATAAGGACAGCCCGGAGTCCCCTTCTCTCCCCCCATCCCATGATGCTCATGGATGTGCAGCCCCACTCAAACACACAACCTGATGCTAAACACCACAAGCCAGTAGTTGATTCTATATAATCCCCCCTGGAAAAAATCCCATGTGCACACACAAGCACTCCACTGCCGCAAACTGGCCAATACCCGTGAAAAATCGTTCCCAGTAACAACCTTGTGCCAGATCCTGATGTAATGAAAACATTTTAATATTGAGATTATTGCTATGGCCTGAAAATTGTTCAGAATAATAATTCTGCATTGGCCAATCCTTTAATATTTCATTTGTAATTGCAGTTTTAATACATGTTTTACCACAGTCTCAGTAACAGTCATTTTTATAATATATATTAAAAATAGCCCATCTTTTCTTTCTTTATCATTTCTTGCTGACACCAGGACCATGTGTCATCCCATGCACATGTGGCAGCGCTCACTGTGTTCTAAAATACAAAACTAACAGAATTTTCACAGTTCAAGAAATGTTAATGACTGATGGGATTGTGTACTAGAAGATTCTGCACTAAAGACTATTTTTAAGAAGAGGAAGGAGAATTTATACATGTAAGGAGAATTTATATAATAAACACAGAGAGGGCAATGTGATCACTACACCACTTGTTGTGGTCCATGGAAGATGCAGGACCAGCATGTTTTGACAGATCAGCACTGAACACTTCGCCTCTCACCTGTAAGGAAGGAATCAATCTCCCATTCCATTGGGTTTTATTTCTACGTCTACTCTGGATCTCTTTTACTCCTCACTGAGGTGCCCATTGCCTCACTACTTCCTGCCCTCTCCAGAGAACTGACTGATGACAGCAGAAGTGATCGGCTCATGGATCCAACAAGCTGATCCACCATTTTTTCTCTTGAGGGCAATAAAGAACATCATATCACCATTGTGGTGAAATCTCGATACACTGCAAGTTCAACCATACACAGAATTTTAATACATTTCATAGAATCACAAAATCACAGACTGGGTGGTGCTGGAAGGGAATTTAAAGCTCATCCAGTTCCACTCTCTGCCATGGGCAGGGACACCTTCCACTACACCAGGTTGCTCAGAGCACTTTCCAGCCTGGCCTGGCATCTATTTTATTATTGTTTTTTTCCCTCAAAAGCATGACTTGAGCCTTAAAAACATGCTTCCACCAGCCAAGACGCACCATGTCACCATGACTCACAGACAGCAGTTTACTTTAAAAGGCTCAAGTCAATACAATCCTCTCCATGTAAATACAGGTGGGGGAAAGCCACAGAAGGAAGAGTTTCTGTTATTACAAATATCCTAAATGTGGAAAAGACAAAAACTCCTCCTACACCCATAACCGAATTACAGGAAAGGAAGATTTTCATGTACAAGAATTAAGCACCTCTGACTCATGTCCAAATGAAGATTATCCTGACAGATTCAGATTTGGGCATTAGTCTTCTACTGGAATAAATAACAAATGGAAATGTCATAAACTCTGAAATCTGATTTGACACTCTTTAGCCAAATGTTAACGGATAACATTGATCTTTTTATAAAAGTGACTTTTCAAGGTGCAACGGTTTGCCTTGGTCCTGAACCCCTTCCTGTGAGCACAGGCAAATCTTATGATCAAAGTCACGGGATGAGCTTTTGGCACAAATTATAAAAACTAACAAAGGCATGAAAAAATTATTTGAAGTATTCTGTACCTGCTCAGTCCTTTTGGCCTCTTATTTCTGTAAGGATTTTCTGTCGGAAACAGACCAACTCCAGGCCTTAAACAGCATGAAAACAGCCCTTCCTGTTACACAACTGCAGTTTTTTTGAACAGAGAAAATTATGGCTTCCAAGAACACTGGGAAAAAGGGTGTCTTCAATAACCAGTTATAAAAATATAAGGGATTGAGTAAAGATGGCAGTCACTAGCAACGCTGGCTTTCTAGAACTGCAAAACTAGCATTTAATTCAGAAAAACATATTGACTACATAGACCCTAAAGTCACAACCTTGTCTCTGGGGTCCCACCACCTGTCACTGATGACAGCTCAGGAGCCGATGGCTGCAGCCCATGCTCTATGTCCACCTCACAGGCCAGTCCTGTGCCCAAGGGCTTGATGAGAAACACGACGTTGGCATCAGATAGGAACTGACTTGCTACTGTAAAGTAGGAACTTCAATTTCAATGGCTGAGACATTATTTCAAACCAGTACTGCACAGTTTTGGGGCCTGTTCTGCAGTTCTTAGTGAGATTAATCCCCATTGGTGTCCAAGCCAGCAGAGCAAAACTGAAAATCCTTCTGTCAATGCAAGTAAAATTCTTATTTGGCTTTGCCAGCAACTCTTCCTGAGCAAGGAAAAGTGATGCCAATTCCAGGGTAGGAATTAACCATGTAATGCAAAACACTTAGCAGGGTCAGCAGTCAGAAAATTTAATTAGCTGGCTCGTTTACGACACTCTGCAGCAGGTTGTCCATCTTCCAGCGGGGACAAAGATTGTTCCCTGTGAGGGTGGGGAGGCCCTGGCACAGATTGCCCAGAGAAGCTGTGGCAGCCTCTGCCCTGGGAAGTGTCCCAGGCCAGGTTGGATGGGGCTTGGAGCAACCCGGGACAGTGGGAGGTGTCCCTGCCCATGGCATGGGGTGGGACAGCATGAGCTCAAAGATCCCTTCCAACCCAAACCATTCTGTGACTTTGTGACTAACTCTGCCCTTCAGACCTCCTTCTATTAACATGTTCCACATACACACCAGGGCCAGGGCAATGGGTCTGCAGCTTCCCAGAGCTCCCTCCAAGCCCTTTTCAGCACCTGATGCCACAACAACCACCTTTCAGCTGCCTGGTGTTAAAGGAGTTATAAACAAGCAGTTCTCCAGCAGAGAAGTAATTCAGCATCCTTGACTACCTCCTGCTCCTCACGCCTTGGCCCAGTTTGCTTTCATGACCTGCTCTACCTTCGCTGCCATCCCAGACAGACTAAGCTCTGCCATCTTGTCTTTGCAGTGCCTGTACCCACACAGTGCGTACCCACTGCCGCTGATTCTGGACTGATTCTCTGCAATTAGAGCAGTAAAAAATTAAAACCTGCACTAGGGGCTTGGAAAGGAACTGAAAAAGAACAACAACAAGGAATTATTCACTCTAGACAGCACTGCAAGAGCACTGCTGAAGTATTTTACAAGCAGCCAAGAATGATCAAAGGTAGGTATCAAATTATACCGCCAAATTAAATTGGAACAGGAGTGGCAGGGCAAAGGCCAGCAGCAAGCCTAAGCTGCACGTAAACAAAATCTCATTCATTCTCCCACCATATCCTTAAGATCAAACCAAGATATTGTAACCATAAAAGAGAGAAGAGTAAACTGTAAAATATCCAACTATTCACAGCCCAAGTAATCCCAAGTTAGAGCGTGTGAGAGACTGGATCTTGTTCACTACATAAACCACTCTTTATAACCAGGACTACACAGTTACAAGCCAATATAAATTCACTGCTTGATAACAGCATTTAAAATAAAGGCAAGAGATTAAGAATAGATAAGGTAATTTTATTCCTGTGCAAGTCATTCAAGTTTTGCGATGCAAAAACTAATTTAGTTGGGTTAGTTGATACCAGCAGAGCTGTAATTGCACTGACACATATGCAAAATTGTTCCATTCATATGAAACTGGATTTAAGATCCCTATTGCTTTGCTGGTAGCAGCTTCACAGAATATTCTATCCTTAAGATGAAGCTGCTTATCTGGCAAGGCACAGTCCTGAATTAGCTGAACTTGTTTGTTAACACTTGAAAAACTGCATTATGCTGCATTTATAAGGTGGGTATTACCTAAGAAAATCGCTAATTCGGCCACCTGTAGTTTTCAGTAATTTATTTGCTTTTCAAATTCTTCATTTCCTTGCAAAATTAAAGGAGCCGTTAGAACTTTCTGTTTTGAGGAGCGATGACTGCTCATCATCCTTCCCTTCCACAGAGGAGCAGGGACAAGGACACACGGCATGCCTCAAGGATTTAATTGAAATATCTAACAACCATGTGACTATTTGTGTGAACATAGACGGTTGAAGCAGACTGTCACTGACACGGGAGCGCCACGCTCCTCAGCGTGAGAGGATTTAAGATACAAAATCTCTCCAAAGCTTTGGTGCGCACGAATCCTGCAACAGCACCAACATCTCAGGACCAGATCTAGTCCTTTAAGTGTGAAAAAAGGGAAAGCAGCACTCTCAGAGCCCCTTTCCAAGCTGGAAGAGCAACAGCCACGACGCGCAACAGGGCCAGGACCATTTATCAACAGAAACTCACCCATCTGGTGACTTCCCTTCCAAAAACCACTTTCTCACTTACACCTACTCACTTCCATGGCTGAGAAGATAACAAGAAAAGTGTAACAGGGATAAAACCTGCATTCTCCTACGCCTGCCTTCATCTCTGCAGAGAAAACACTTGTAGAAATTTCAAGTTTAAACCTTCAATAACTTGCAAACATCCACAACCAAAGGGGCTCTGATGGCTCCGTCACACACCATCCGTGGGTCTTATCACATGTGGTGGCTAGCTGGGCTTACAAAATACAGACACAGGTGACTCTGTGCCTGAGAAGAATCAAGCTCCATTATGTGCACACGTTTTAAAGCAGGGAAGAAGAAATAAGGAAACTAAAAATCACCCTGTAATCCAAGAGCGACACTCAGTCCAGTTCCGACAGCGAAGAGCTGCCGGAGACCCCAGGCACGATGGCTGCTCCTCCTTCCTCTGCAGAGTGATTTTTCTCCCCACCACAGAAACTCTGGAGCAGGACATTGCAACGGAAGGATCAGACATAAAGGTGCCTGCCTGTGAGCTCCAGAGCGGGCTGCGTTTCACAAAGGCAACCCTGCAACACGCACTTATTTCACAACTGGCCGCAGAGCATTGTCCCACCCCAGCTCACATCTGCCTCGGTTCCTCCTTGTACCCTCAAGTCTCCTTCCTCCCTTTATAATTATTTATTTGTCTTGTGTAGAACAAAAAAAATAAAAAACAAAAAAGCTTTTAGAAATGTTTTGATCTTTCAGAATATCTTCATTTCCCATTGCCATGCCTCTTGCCTGTACGAACAGGCTGATTTGGGACACTAGTCCAAAAGCATCTTTTCTAACATGGGGGATGGAGGAAGAAGATTAAGAAATTATAACAGGGTGTTTAAAAAATCCTGAAGAATAATTCACTAGTGAGACCTAAAGCAGCACCTGGTGAGGCACCAGGCCCAGTGCAATCTGCAGTGCTGTCACACACAGAGCTACATACAAGCCACAGGAGCCCTTTGAAAATCAGAGTTCAGACCATCCAGACAAACCAGACCTGTGGGTTCTGTCAGATACGTGGCATTCAGTCAAGACATGGGATGTGTCAGGACCCTGAATATTTGATTTAATGAATACTGAGATACTGAACGAAATAAATATTGAAAGTGAGGATTATTTTTTTTCCGTTGGTGAAAGCACCATTTCAAACCACTTTGGGTTAAATCGTTTTCTCATTTCATTTAGGTGTAGGATGTTTCTTCTCTGTTGACAGAAAAAATGCCCATCTCCACCTGCAGCATAAAAGCCTCAGGCCATCAGCTGCAGCTCAACAAAGCAGGTGCTTAGAGGGGGACTGTTTTGCCTTTCAGAAAAGCTGCTGCTGCTGGAATAAGAAAGCAGGTTGTTCAGAAATGTAGACACACAACATGCACTTGGAAATGAATAAAGCATCATATTTTGGTAACAAACAACATGCTATTTCTTAATGAAGTGCATGGAAGAGGGATGGATTATATTATTGCATATTTTGAGGTTCAAGAACCATTAGTGAAGGTTTCTGGCAACAGAAGGTGCGCAAGTATATTGGAATACAGCTTGGAGGTTGGGCCAAAGACACCTCTGATAGAACTCCAAATAAGCTTAAAACAGCAATATATCATAGAATCACTCAATTGTTTTGGTTTGGAAGGGACTTTAAGATCATCCAGTGCCATCCTCCTGCCATGGGCAGGGACACCTTCCACTCGTCCATGGTGCTCCAAGCCCCGTCCAGCCTGGTCTTGGACACTTCCAGGGACGGGGCAGCCACAGCTTCTCTGGGCAGCCTGTGCCAGGGTCTCACCTCCCTCACCGGCAAGAAAATTTCTTCTTAATATCCGATCTAAAACCCATTCTCTGTTAGTTTTAAGCCATTCCCCCTTACGCTGCCACCACAAGCCCTTGTAAAAACTCCCTCTCCGTCTTTCTTGTAACTCCTCTATCTAGGAATGGAATTACAGAGCACCAACAACTACTCTAGGAAAATCACCATACAGCAAGGGAAGAGAAGTGCCAAAGCAATGGTCCAGAGCCAAAGATCCAGCTCAATCCTCAACCTCCTGTCTGGTTTGGGCATTGGTCAGGGGATCTGTGATGAAAACCTAACACACGGCTCTGCAATGACCCCACCAGGACCCTGTTCATGTTGTGCTGGAATGTCTCATGCGTGGCATCACCCCAAACTTGGTGATCAGACCACGAGTTTAATTGAACCTGATCAAGGCTCCCTGCATGGTTAGAGCCAGCCAGGTACCAATCACATCAGAAATTAACTTCTGCAAAAATAATGCTCAATCTTTGGAGAAGTGACCCAACCCACCATCCTGGTGTGGTCATGCAGGACACAGGAAGAAGTTTCCAAAACAGGTTGTCCTTTTGTGACAGAAGTAAGAGAGGACCAGGGAACATGCCCAGCTGGAGATGAGCGCTTTTCCTTAGAAAACAAGCAGCCCAGGAGGATGTAAGGGCTTACTCCACATGAGCGCATCCTGTGAATGCACTTCTGCTGTCAAGTGCACAGGACACCTCTGAAGGCCCGTTCCAGGAGTAGGAGGAAAGACGTAGCCAAGAGAAGAGTGATGGCCTGATTTAACTCCACAGGAGGCTTCCTACACCACCTCCTCTTGCTATAGAAACCTCTTAGCTATGTCTAAAAATTAAAAATTCTCACACACCAGAAGTGTAATCGTGACAGATGCTCCATTTTGTGCAGCCCCAGTGTGAAACAAGGACAATTTCTCTCTCTGAGCCTCTAGAAAGCCATAGAGTTTCAAGGCAATTTTTTTGCCTTTTAAGTATTATCTACACTACAGAAACTTTTGGGGCTCTCCCTGCGTTTAAGCATCTACACAATTATCTGAAATCCAGAGCTGTTATCACCTTTTCCCGGCTCCAGTGCTGTGATGACATATTTACCACATCTTCTGCAAGGCTGAGCAGTCCAACAGCCTTGATGCAAATGAAAAATATCTGTGGGAAGAGCAAATTTTAAAGGTTCTGCAACAACCTCATACCAGCACCAAGGAGAAAACGTGAGATTTTCTGCATATCTCTATTGCAATTTCTACTCTGTCAATATGAAAGACAGCTGAGTGTCAAAATAAGATGGATAGCGTTTGTCTTGAAAGCAGCACTGGGGAAAATTCATGCTAGAACTGGTAAGTATCTTTCAAAAGCCAATAAATATGATATGCCAGTTTTTTCCTTCCCTTTACTTAAGAAAATAAAAGTTACATCCAAACTATCCTGAAATTAATGCAGAAACATCATGAGCTTGACAGGTCTCCAACAAACAAAAACCCCTCAACACAGGATTTGGTTTAATTCCAAAAGTTACAAACAGACACACTATTTATCTGCATAAATTTCAGGGACAGTTTTGAAGCTCCAAAAAATTTACATCGGAAATTTTCCCATTTCACATGAAGAGTTATGTTGGTTTAATAGAGATAAAAGTCCACCCGTGGGTATGCAGGGACACATTCATCCACCTGTTTCATCTCTACAAGCCCAGTTGGTTTCCATTTGAGTATGTGCCTGTCAAAACAAATCACAAGTCCCAAAATAATGGATGAAGAATTCCAGAAATGGATAGTAAGAACTGACACACCAGGAAAAAGATATTCCACATATGTTATTATAAACAAGGATCCTCCTTCTCCGGCAGGTTTCATTGCTGGAGACAGAATCCCAAAATCACTGAGGTTGGAAAAGACCTCCAAGACCACCAAGTCCAACCTGTGCTGGATCCCCATCTTGTCACCAGCCCAGAGCACTGCGTGCCACATCCAGTCATTCCTTGGATACTTCTAGGGATGGGGACCCCACCACCACCCTGAGCAGCCCCTTCCAGCACCTGACCACCCTTTTCATGAAGAAATTCTTCCTGAGACATCGGGGTTTGCCACATTAAGAACATAAAACAGGACTGAAAATTCAGATGCCCAAACCACAATGAAATGTTCTTTGTGTTTTAGGTCATTTTTTTTTTAAAGGATGACTCAGCAATTCTGACAAAACACAAGTTTTCTACTCATGAAACCTCTAGGCAGACAGAGATTGCAAGGCACCATAGAAAATTCAATGGAAAATTAATTATGCCCAGAAAAAAATACATTATACACCTGGAACCCCCCTCAAATCTAATGGCACTTTCCAGTAACTGGGTCCTTGGCATTGCTATGTATTCTGAAATACAGAGCAGGCCTCCCACCCAACCTCCACTCCTACACAGGAACAGGAATTTCAGATCAGTGTCAGGCTGACAGCACGACAGAGAATTCAATGAAAAGAAATGTAAGCCTACTGCAAACACTATGGTATAAAAATACTTTAAAAGGAGCAAAGTCTCTCCCGACACCAACAATTTTAAGCACAATATCCTTCAAAAAATTAGCTTCAACATGAGCACCAGGCATTTCAACAGCTTTTCCTCAAATTCTACCTTGGTAATGATTGTTTATTTACTTGTATTTCTAGAAGCTCACTCTTTCAGTGAAAAGCAAATGTTTCTTTCCCTCAGCACAAAGGGGTTTTAGAATCCGCTCAAATCTAATTTGTGATCATTTCGGAACACAGAAGGAAAACATTATCTCAATCCCATTGTTCTAACGTTTTGAAAACAAATGACTCCGTATCTGTAGCATTTTCAACTCACTCCTCAGATGTTCTATTTCAGCAATGCTGAGAAAACCAATTTTTTATTTGCACATTCATTTTACGTTTTGTATGAGAAATTCTGCACATCTGAGCAAGGAGGTGACAAACTCAGATTATGTAAAACTATTGCAACAACTAAAAGGCAAATAACCACCAGCAGCATCACCCTACCTGACACTAACTCCCTCCTAGTAATGGCTTCCTTACCAACTAGGAGCCCCAGACTACCTTACTGTACACTGATTTTTGCAGTTAGGAGGCTGAAGAATGCCAAACAGAATCCCAATCTAAGTCCATACACAACAAATTGTCCAAATACTCACAGGGCTTTGTTTGCTCTCCCCGTTCCCTGCGCGTGCAGCCCAGCAGCGCAGTCAGCCAGGCTGGGAATTCAGGGGTACCGCTGCCTGGAGAGCACTCTGGCATAGATCCTCCACAGATCCCTCCCTCTCCCTAGCGCTGGCTCCATTCCGCTGCTCCCCACGTCAGGGTGATGTTACAGGTGACACCTTCCGCTGCTGATGTCAAGCTCTGTTCCCAAAATCACAAGCACCGTCTCCCTGTGGCGCCCGCTGCCCCTACAAGCATCATCTGCACATCTTCTGGGTGCCAGGGAGCAGGCTCCAGGAGGATTCCAGAGAAGCTTATGGACACACAGCCTTCCCTCTTCGTCAGGTCTCCCAGTGTTATAGCGCTGCTTTAATTCCTACCGGAATGCTGCAGCAAATGTAGCCGCTACGCTTCCCTTGGGGGGAAAAGGAAGGAGTTTTACAGTTTCTTTCTGTGGCGCAGCTTAATTTGCTCTTTTCCTAGAGCACACTGCTGAAAGAACAGCGAAATAATGGATCAGGAGACCAGAGTGACTGACTCATGGATGCTCTCCCGAACATTTCGGAGTAAGCTAAGGGGCTGGTGATGCAGCCCAGGACCGGAGCTGATGAATGGTGCAGTGCTGCTGTTGTCATGGCAACTAAGAGGAAAAGAAAAAAAAGGCAGCACCATATAAGGAGTTGTGACATGGATTCTGGGAACAATTTATACCAAAAGGCCGTAAGCTTTAAAGCTGCAGCACCCCCTTGGTCGGGGATAGGTTTCATTGTTCACATTGAAGCAGTCGGCACAAATTTCCGACAGGATCGCATCCAGCCCAGACACGCTTGCATTGGGAGAGTTGCATGAAAACACAACAAAACAACGTGATTCTGCAGTGTGTTCAAATAACTGGAATTGAAATAATTGAAATTATTAATTAAAGGAAATGGCTGGACGCTAATACGGACCCAAACTAACATCTATGAAAGCAGAGTACCACCGAGCCCCCCAGGTACGTGCAGCCCCACACAGGTGAGGAACTCAGTCCTTACAGAGCGAGGCTGAGATGAGCCAAACTGCAGCACCATCAGGTGGCTGAGTGCCTGAGCAGCACTGCCACCAACGCAGATCCTGCCAGGCCTCCCAGAGACAGGAGAACATTTCTAAATTAACCCATAATCCAGGCACTGCTGGGCAAGGGAGGCTGGCAGAGCCCCCAAAGCATCTTCAGGTATGGCCGAGCAGGGAAAGCCAACTCACACACACCTGCCACTACAAGCTGTGAACAAGGCCAAGGTTTGTATTCCATGTGCAACACTGGGGAAAAACACTTTATTTACCAGAACCATCACAGCTGCTTTTCACTTAATGCATGTGCTTAAACAGGCAATACACAGTGAGGGAGAGAATGGCCACTGTCGCACCCAGCACAACCACAACACTGCAGCGCTGGAGCCTGGGCTCAGCAACTGAAACTTTAACAACAATAAATCTCTCCCATTGATGATTTATTTTATTTTTAAACACAGAATCACAGAATGGCCTGGGTTGGAAGGGACATTAAAGATCATCCAGTTGCCACTGCCCTACTATGGGCAGGGACACCTTCCACTAGCCCAGGTTGCTCCAAGCCCTGTCCAGCCTGGCCTTGAGCACTTCCAGGGATGGGGCAGCCACAGCTTCTCTTGTAACCTGTGCCAGGGCCTCACCACGCTTACATCACAGAATCATTGTTAAGGTTGGAAAAGACCTTGAAGATAATCAAATCCAACCATCAAGCCTGCAACATTCCACACATCACATTCCACACTAAACTGTGTTGTAGAGTGCCAGAGCCACACATTTTTTGAGCACTTCCAGGAGCAGTGACTTCACCGCTTCCCACATGTGCCATCACTGACGGCTTCCCCTCGGCACTTCCACCCTTGAAGGTGTGCTTCATCATCTCTCACGCTCTCACCCAGCTGAGCTGATGCAACAGTTTGGAGAGAACAAGTGGTCCTGGGGGCTGCAATCATTAATCTGGGCTTGTCACCACTACACAAGAAACAATTAAAGTCTTCAAGCAGAGAGATCTCAGCTTTTTAGTTCCACAATTACAGTTAGCATCAAAGAATATTGAACCATTTGCTGAAGATATAGAGAAGGGAGATGTGACAACCCTCACGGCTACTCCCAAGAGATGCAAGGGTATCCCATGAGGGATGGAGAGAAGACAAAACCCCAGCACTACAAATGACACGGGTGATGGTGGCACAGGGAATATTGTGTGTAAGGTCCCCAGCCCAGACGGACTTGGAGGGTGTTGAGAGCAACAGTGGTGGGTCCTTACTGGCATCACTGGGAAGAGCAAGTCTCCATCCTGCTCGGCCCTGCTCTCACCACCTCTGACGGATCTAGTGAAAAAATATACATTTTCTTTAGGAAAGAGGCTGCTATTAACTGCCTGAATCCACCTAGGAATATTCCGACTCATTTCTATGAATTTTATTCTTAGGGAAAGTTCCCAAATTCCCCAAGCACAAGGAGGAACCCTCAAAGAGGGGATCTGCAATGAAACCAGTTCCCCAGGCCCATGTCTTTGAAGACACTGAAGCAGCTAATTCACACTGGATACAGGAGGAATCAGGTCTCTGAGAATCCCAACCAAAATATCTAGGCCAGGTTTTTGTTAAAAAACCATGATTTCTTTCCTAAATTTCTTGCTAATATTCTCCACTCCTCACTCTCTGCACGTGCTATTTCTAAGAGAATCCTAATGCTTGCAATCTGTCATTCAATAGAAGAAATAGCAATAGCCAAGTACAGTGATGAATAAAATTATCCCTGTGCATATAAATGTACAATATGTAAATGAACACTCCTTCCAGAGGAGGAGGAGTAGGATGCGGCACAGGGCTTTGTGCAAACCCTCTTCACATGGTGGGTTCCACAGGAGTCGAATAAAACATCATGAGCTGAGTCTTCCAGCCCAGTATCTCCTTTATTAACCTAATGCAGGTATTTCTGGCACCGATTCCCAAAAGCACTTACATACACTCATCCCTAAGCACCCTCCCGGAAAGCACTGCTGTCCTCAAGGCAGGTATACAGAGCACCTGCATTATTTTCATCACAGTTACGGCTCTGAGTCAGCTATAACACACTCTTGATGTACAGTAGAATGTTTATGCCCATTGTTTCAACAGCAGTTGCTCTTTGTGTAGCAAGCACAGTAACTTTTAAGTGGAAATTTTATTGCAGACACAAACCAAAATGGTGTCTTCACTTACTTATCCTGGGCTGGGAGGGTGGGGGGTTTTCCTTCTTTTTATTACACATTTTTCACATTATTTTTGTTAATAAAGCCATGTTAATAAATAAAATTAAGTAATTAAGTAACACAAACTGAGGTTGAACGTACTGTTTTAAGTATGTTTTCAGCCAGTGCTGAACAAGAGGTGACATGGGCAGGAGGGGGAGAGCTGATTACTTATGCTGACTATTATTTCACCCCCTAGAGCCACAATGATCTTAGTTTTTCTTAATCACCAGACTATGCAGCAGAGTCAAAATTGCACCCACATGGACTATTTATCACCCTCTGAATCCAGCCAAGTCTTCATACCCAGCAAACCCAGATACCAACGTGTGAGTGAGTGACCTTAGTTCCTCTGGGTAGAAAACTCACACTCTGTGGAATGTGTTCCTGTGGCTTTTTACCAAAAATGGACATTTTAACTTTTCTGTGGATGAAAAGCTGACTTGGTTACAAATCAGACACATTAAGAACTTCAAAAGATTACACTATCATAGAATTATGGAATGGTTTGGGTTGGAAAGGACCCTAAAGCCCATTCATTGCCACCCCCCGCCATGGGCAGGAACACCTTCCACTAGCCCAGGTTTGCTCCGAGCCCCGTCCAACCCGGCCCCTGGACACTCCCAGGGATGGGGCAGCCACAGCTTCTCTGGGCAACCGGTGCCAGGGCCTCACCACCCTCACAGGGAGGAATTTCTTCCACATATCCAACCTAAATTTCCCCCCTTGCAGCCTGAACCCATTCTCCCTTCCTTGTAGGCTCCTTCAGATACTGGAAGACTGCTCTGAGTATCTAGTAAATGGCCCTAGGACATAACCTTCTAGTGTTCAAAAAAAAAAGAAGTATAGAAGATAAAGATTTTTATGTAGTAAAGGGTCCCATTGTTTGGACAATGCTCTCAGGGATGCACAGGGTGGGATTGCTGGGGTGTCTGTGCAGGGCCAGGAGGCGGACTGGGTGAGCCCTGTGGGTCTCTTCAAGCTCAAGGTATTCCACGCATTTATGATTCTTTCTGCCACTGAGGAATATTTTTCTCATCTAAATCTCTCAGATTAGTAGTAAGTAAAAGACAGACAACAAGGAATAGTTGAGGAAATGAGATAAATACTGTGAATTACAAAAAGCAGAAGCACTGCTCTTCCAGCTCCTTTCCACGTCACCTTAATGAAAGCAAACAAATTCCTACCATGACTGCAGGAGGATGTAAAATAAACACCTTCATTTTACAATATCAACAGTAAATTAAACTAATAATTTAAAAGATCTTCTCTACCAATGCATGGAAACACATCCTGAATTCTAAGCGCATTGGGAGCTTCACTGGAGCCATCGAGACAAGGACGTGCAAAGCATAAGCAGGGGTTTGCTTGGTGTATGGGACTGGGTCCAGCTGGAACAGATTTTTAAAGCAGATGGAAACGGCAAAGTATGCAAGTACAAGACAGATGTAGTCACCTCCCCAGTCCATTTCCAAGAGTTTTGTGTGTGACCCCAAAACAAACCTCCGAACAAAACTGGAAGCCTGCACTTCTCTTGCTTCTGTGCAGTAACAATTATCAGCATTTTACTGACATCCTGGTTTGTACCCAACCTGTTCAGGTCTAGATTTCATGGCATATGATTTCCAAACCACACTGATAGAGGAATATGCATCTTCACCAGGTACACCTGCAGTGTGGCTCTGAGCACAGGCTCCAAAGAGTTCCCAGCCCCTGAGGTTTGTGGGAATCCCAATCTCTCTCTTTGAATTATCACCTGCAACAGCCACTGTTGGAATTCCAGGTCTTTTGAGGAACTAGTGGTATGATCCAAAGAGCAGTCTTGCCCAATAATGGAATCACGACTCTGTCACAACTCAGAATCTCTCCCCCTTATCCTTTCCAAGTTCTCCTTTCACGAGAGCGCAGAGGAAACAAAAGGCACCAAGTGCATCAAAGATCTCTTTTGTACACAGAGATCAGATTAAATCTGGTAAAAACTCTTTTTGGAGGTTTCCCTCAGCACAAGCACAGGACCTTGGCTGATCATTCTTAAAGCTGGGCACAGAGCGAGGTCAGATTTTAGGCAAGAAGCAAGTTTCTCAAAAACTGTTACCAGTAGAAATACTTTGTTTCAGGCTTTTATACGGATGATGCACTCGTAAGTGCTTTTGAAAATCACACTACTGCATCATCTCTAGGTATTCAAACCACAATCCCAATAGGTTAGATAAACAAAGCAGTATCTAAAAATATGCATGAACCAAAAAAAAAAATCACGTTACTGTAGAAGTTCATAATTTCTGATGTTCTCTCGACATTCAAAATTTATGCATCAACTTCTTTAAAATTACTGTAATGCTTCCACTGTGCATAAACCACAACACAAAGTGGACCTAAAACACACTCTGATAGAAATTTCTCAAAAACTAGAAAATATTTGTAAACCAGAGAGACCTCTTTCAGCATAGAAAGATTTCACTGTCAACACAAAAATCCAATCCATCCCCGGCTATGACTGAAGCAGATGCTGTAATAAACAAGGGAATGACTTGGATACAGAAACTGTTCAAAGCTTTTTCTTACAGATTTTTGCACCAACGGACCTTAAAAGCCCCAGTGAACTTTATTAAAGTTCTTACCAGTTAACTTCTTCACAGGTTGGAGCCGAACACTGATAGACTGATGTGTGAGTAAGGGGGAGGATGGAAGGGAGCGGGACATGCCCTCCATAATCCGAATGTGCTGCATACCTTCGGTCACTGGGAGTGGCGGAATAGCGTAGTCAGGTTCAAAAGCACAGTCGTTCTCTGTGGAGGTGCCTGATGGGGAGAGGAAAATAAAAATGAGTTTGTTAGAATGCAAGGGAAAGAATCCTGCTTCCATCATCCCAGAAGGGCTGGCTTTTGGAAAGGAGGGAGCCCTGCACAGAGCCGACTTGCCAACTGCTTGTTCCCTTTGCACAGTCGTGACACAATCCTTGAAGAAATTTCAAAGAGCATCTCGGTACACTCTCTATATGATGAACAAGAGAACCATGAAGAATTTCTTTCAATGTTCTTAATTTGTCTTTCAGAGAATTAGAGTCACCAGTTTTCAATATAATGACCATAGTTTTTAGATTGTCAGTTTCCAATAAAAAACCTCCCAGCTGAATTAAATTTCAATAGGAGGACCTTTAGCCTAAATAAAACCCAAACCCCAAATAAAATGTAAGAACAAACGCCTCTAAAAACAACTACCAGCTCCAACTCTCCCGAGAGACACACAAAGCCCATGCGGGGGTCGCATCACTACAGATCCACAATGGAATACATGGAATAGCATGAGAACAAGTGAAGATAGAACAAAAAAAGGACACATTGCTGATTGTGATCAATATTAGTGAATAGTGAAGGGAAGGTGCTTCAGATCAGCAACACTCAGGAACCATAAGGTTCCTCCTATTAGCTGCAGATATGGAAACCTTGGGGTCCACCCAGGGGACACCTGGATCTCCACTCTCGTCAGTAAGATGAACAACTTGACCCAGACAACTAATAATTTATCTGCAAAACCAACCCAAAGTGTTAACATTAATATTTCACTAATTTTTCATTAATATTTCAATAACGTGAGAAGGCCAGACTTGTGTCACACTATTACAAGATAGATTTTAGCTCTTATAGCCTGCTGATGTTTTCCCTCCATAAAGACATTCCTTACTGGATTTCCACTGGATAGCTGTGCTGTTCTTAATGGCTTGTGAAAGTATGTTTAAAAGAGAAAATGTCTGCTGGACAGAAAGGGAAATGGACAAGAGTGGGAGTAAGACAGAAGGGTAAGGTAAAAGCCCCAAACACATGGTACTCCAGAGGAGATGATGGACGAACTGGATTCCCAGTATCCAAAGTACAATGTGAACAACCCAACATATTGTTTATGATCAGCGGAGAAACCCATGTTGAAATAACTGTCAAAAATCTTGGACCAGTTTCTGAAGGATTCTAGGAGGCTGCAGCACCCATGGCTAAAATCCATCCATTCCTGGTGCCAGAATTCAGTAATGTCTCTCAGCAGTTTTGTATCGCTCTTTACAGGAAAGCCAAATAAGCACTGACACCCTTCACACCTACACTGGTTTTGACAGGTCCAAACACAACTCACTCTCTGCTTGCTCATCCCTCAGCAGTTACCACGAGCTCTCTGTGGGCTCTGCCAGCCCGGCCAGGCTCACCAGGAGTGTCAGGGAAGACAAACCATCATTGCTGCCAAAACTAGCAGCCAAAAGCCAACACATGATGGGTTTTTAAAATACATCTGGTGCCAGGCATGGGAAAAAAAAAAGATTTGCCACCAATGATTTTGATTCTTAAAAATAATTTCAATTGCGTCAGGCTAAATTTTAGCGAACTATAAACCATGGGTATCGCCTGCAGCCTAAAGCCTGGGAAAAATTTACAAGTCTGTGGGCGTTTCACTGGTTATTATAGTGTAAGTTCCCAGTGTCTTTGATCAATCTACTTAAAATCAAGGGCAGTATCTTATATAGAAATAAAAGTAATTATAGGTTGGCAAAGCTTTCCCTCTTAAAATTAAAATGCTTTACAACAAAACAGTAAACTCACAAAACATCCACAAGGTACTACCTTCATTTCACACATATCAAAATTTCTCTCTCCTCTTTGGCAGCATAAATAAACACACAAACAAAACCCCTGAAACAGCCTGAAATTTGTTTTGATCAGGAAGAATATTTGGCTTATCAAACCCTGGAATTAGGGCTCATTCATGGCTGAATTGGAATTTTAACATTTTGCTTACATAATATATTTAAATAAAATGTTACTGCAAAACGCATATTTGAACTAATAAACTATTTTGTGGAGTTTTACAAGATTATCACAGAATCATTCAGGTTGGAAAAGATCTTTAAGATCATCAAGTCCAACCGTCAACCCAGCATCACCACTATGTTCACCACTAAACCATGTCCTTAAGTGTCACATCTACACGTTACTGGAACGCTTCCAGGGATGGTGACTCCACCAACTGCCCTGGCCAGTCTGTTCCAGGGCTTGACAATTCTTTCCAGGAAAAAAATTTTCCTAAACCAACCTCATCAAAACCTCCAACCTAAACCTCCCCTGGCACAACTTGAGGCTGTTTCCTCTTGTCCTGCCAATGAAGCTTTGCAGACACTGTGACACTTGGGCATCACACACGGTAATGCGGAAGGTCAGACAGCAGGAAGACAGCTGCCCCATTTCAGCTGGATGCTTTACCCATGGATAACAAACTTCCTTAACCCACCATCACGAAAAATACCCATTAACATGTGCAGACAGATTTCAAGTGATGAACACAGAGCTGGGAAAAGTTAGAGATAATGCTTCTATAGAGCAGAGAGACTTCTCCTTCCACGCTGCAGAAAGCCTGCCTTTACAAGTGCATCCACTGATCCAAATGGAAATATTTAGCTCAGAAACTTGTTTCTCCAAGAACTTGGAAGCTTTTTTACCTTTTCCCCTTCTATTTCCTCTCACGCTGAAACTTCTTGCTAGTTACTGCAGTTCCTTCAGTCACCAAAGTGAACAGGTACAGATCGGTGATTCTCGGACAAGGACTTACAAAGAAAAATCCCCTCTTCCTCTGCCAAAACCCATGCCTTTCCCACAGCTGCGGAGATCCAGAATAGACGGGCTGAAAGGGAACCTGAGAGAGCAGAATACGTGCAGGGAGCTCCCAGCAGCAGCTGTATCGGAGCTGCTCTGCCCCCTAACAAGAAACCATTGGACATGAGCCAAATACAGGGAAGGATGTGCCAGGGACCCATGGCAGAGCAAAGCTCAGCCTCTAGCACGCAGTTAGACAGCAACAACTTCATCTGACCTCAGAGCGGAAAGAGCAGCCACTCTCTCCGAACCTCAAAGCACTGCGCTCCTTGCATGTAAGCTGCCATGGGATATGTACAGCCATAAATTCCCTGGTTCCTTCCTAATTTAACTTTAACTCTATTTTAAAATAATAAAATTTAAAATAATAAATTTAAATATAGTAATTGAAAGATCCTATGTGAACAGAGCAGTTGACACTTCACAGAGCTTCAGGGTTTTAACTACCAATTCCGATCCCCCTAATTCTGATCACAGCTTCAATCACTCAAAATCATTTCACCCAGGCAACATTGGAATACTGCCAAAAAAGGACAATGCTCTGGAGAAAATGTCCCCATGGTAGGTCATTAGGACACCGTGACAACAACAGGCTTGAGCCTAAATAAAAAGGAAACTTCTTGCTGCAATCCCAAAGAGAGAGTAAGTCAATGCACATAGAACCTACGAGAGCCTTACTTCCAAAAAATGCTGCTCAGTCTCAAAGCTGTATGAGAATACAGCATTTTCACAACCCTCACAAATGAGAAAATGCATACAACTAAGTAAAGCTGCTTCAAAGGACACGTAAGCCAGCACAGATCTAAGAGCTGCTGCTGTCAGGGATAGAAATGCCCATTACAGGGCTCTGTGTGGTATTAACCAACCACCAAACCTACTCTGAGCGATGGATACCCAACAAAAGAGCCTGTCGAATTGTTATTTAAAGAATATAAACCCTGGTTTTAGTACTCCCTTCCTTGGACCTTTTGTCCTCTTCCTGTAGGATGAAACAAACCAAAGCAAAAGACGTAACATGGGGCTGTTCAGCCCCCGGATAGGTACGCACAGGTCCTTCTCCATCGCACCCCAGGGCTTGGGGAAGGATAACCTAGTTATGGTGAACCTGCCAGGTTCCCTTTTCGACACCAGGGGAAAGGCAAGTAGAAACTTGGAAACCGAGTGCTGGTTTGGGCTGGTATGCACTGAAGAATTCCAGCACCACCAGCTCCAACAGTAGAACGCTCTGTCCCTCTGGCTGCAGTACGGAGATACCGTGCTCTGCAGGTCCACCTGTGCCGCGCCAGGAATTAGGTTAAACTCCTTCAGCCACTCAAAGATTGTCTGGTTTGTGAATCTCAGTATGTTGGTAGTGGTGTGGATAATAACGATGGGTACAAAGTCTGTCAGGTCACACAGTATGACGAGAAACACAACATGTGGGAGGTATCAAAGGTGAACAAATGAGACAAGTCCCCGAGGCAGAACAACACTCAGGTTTTACCTTGCCCAGCTCGGCTCTGACGGGAATCTACACTTGCCTGTCTTCGGTCTGGTGGCTCCTCGTTCCCTCCATCTGCATGAGAACCAAAACAGCACAAGTAGAACATCATAGTGGACAGGTCAGGCAGATGCAACTTTTCCTTGAGTCCCATCACCTATCTTGGAGGAACGGCAGGACAAAAGGTCCCTCTGGCAGACTGAAACTGGGGAAACTGCTGCTTGACTGCTGCTCCTTCCACCTTTGCCCCAGCTCACTGCAATGAAATCCGTGAGGTCCTCGGGACAGAGGACTCAGGTTTTACTTGCTCCTATTGATCCCACAGACATCTGAATGAAATAAAAACCAAAGTGTGCATCTTCAATGAGTTCCTTCACTTTGGACTGTTATACCAAAATACAAAAATATTAAGCATTGGAATAAAGAGATCCAGAAAAAAAAGAAAAAAATATTTGAAACATGAAAAGGTGCCCCTTTAAAATTATTTGTCCGCTAAAAACCAGGAAGGCTGGGAAGAACAAAATCTCTTACTACATCCTCTTGAAAATGTTTAGGAAAGCAGCTACAGTTAACAAATCCCAAATCCATCTGGATAAATGCAGAGTGGGACATTGGGTACAATATTATACAATTAATTACAGGCTGTTCTTCATTGATCAACTGACCAGATTAGAAACAATAGATACACCCATCAATACAGATGCTCGAGCACATAAAGTCTCCGGCAGCAGAGAGCAAAAAGAAGCCCAACTCTGCAGACTGGGAAAAAGCCAACCCAGGGATTTCAAATGAAGGCTGTATTTCAGCAGTTCTTACTCACCCTTTATAGCAGGGCAAGGGGAAGCTTTTAAAATCTTTAAAAATGGTTTTGAAATAACTGAATTCTTAAATAGCTGTTTAAAAACTCAACAGTCGGTTTGGCATTGATGTGTTTTGACGATACTAAAAGCAACTGCACTCTGATACATTTATATATCTGGATAGCTCCATAGAAGTTATTTGTTGGAGGGACCTGTAATGCCGTAAAGTAATTTAACTATCAACTCCTGCTCCATGTAAGCTATGTCTGGCTTGATGGGAAGCTGTGAATTGCAGCACAAGACCAGAACTAAAACGAGGACTAAAAATTTCAGTTTACCCCATGAGAATTAACAACAGGTCAGCAAGCCTGTCTGAGTCTGATTCTGACATTGATCTCAGCACACTTCGTTTCTACCTGTGAGAAACTTAGTGTCAACAGAAGTAAGAAATCCAAAATAATAGAAAGAGAAAACAGCAACAAAGCTGCAGCTGGTGGGTTTTTTTAGATGCTTAGAATACCTATGTTGCAAATAACTAATAATAGTTTGGCCTAGTTAAAATAGCCAATGAATCTACTGTAGTGGTTAAGCAACCAACAGACGAGTAACGTGAATCATAAACATACTAAAGTATATATATATGACACCAGCTTTTTAGAATAAAGAGCTTTTGGCTGCACTCGATGCTAGAACTTGTGTGTGTCGTGTCCGCCTCGACTGCAACGTACCCCCACCCCCAAAAAAAGAGGAACCACAGCCCAGGCCGGGAGAGGTTTTCTGTTCCCTCTTCCCTTGGTGAAATGCTCCCAGCCCTCAGTTTCCCTGAAGCAATGCTCAGGCACCTTGAACAGATGCCAGCCAGGCCATTCCTGTCACCTTTGCATCTTTCCCTGCTGACACAGCAGCTGCACATGAAGGTCATCTGGCTACAGCAGCCCAGAACCCTGATTTTAAATCAGGTGCACCTGCCCCTATAAGCCATCAGCTGCCAGGTACCAGGGAGGCCACAGACCACTACACTTTCCCAGTTCCTTTTTCCATTCTGGTTGCCAGAAGGATGTCACACTGCAAATACAACTGCAACTGGGATGTGTCCGTAGGAGCTTTTATTAGCCTGGAGACACCCTCTTGAAATTAGCTGCAATGATCCTTCCTACAGTCACAGGCATTAACAGAGCCCTGACTGTATTTTCGCTGGTAACACCCAGTGTTGGTTTGGCCATTGCGGTGCACATGGATATCATTATCATCATCATCCCTAATGGCCCCTGGCTATGAGCCCCCACAAACAACCCTTAAGTCATAAGGAAAACAAAAACCCTTTTGAGCTCTGAACATAAATACAAATGCAAAATAATTATAAAGACTGAACATTTCAAAAGACAAGAAAGTCCCAGTATTAAAATCAAGAGCAAACCTCTGCATTTTTCCAAAAACACGTGATCATCAGCAAAAGACAAACTCCATCCCCGGAAGTTTCATCATCCTCGCAAACATTTGACACCAAGCTAGATGGGGCTCGGTGGGTGGAACTGGATGAGCTTTAAGGTCCCTTCCAACCCAACCCATCCTGAGGTCTCTGATAACTCTACGAATCAATCTCCTTGATCCCTTGGAAAGCCAACAGCTCTGCTGTACAGTTACCTAGGTGTATCAAACCCTGCCTTGAGAACAAGCCTTAGCCAAGGGAGGGGGCTGGGGGCAGCAGATCTGGGGTCCTCCTCCCCAGAATGCACCAACACTCAATGGTGGGACACGAAACGGTGACAACAGGTTGCCAAAGCCATTGGGTTGGAGAAGAGGAAGAGCTGCACAGGAGCCAAGAGTCTGGGATGGATCTCCCTGCAAGTTACACAACATATTAAGGGGTAAAGAAAGCTCACAGTAAATTAAGATGCATTTAGCAGGTGGGAAAAGGAAAAAATAAATCAGATGACTCAGCAGATATTAAATCTTCAGTCAGCACACAATCGCTGCTGCATTTGATACGGCTGCAGCAAAGGTGGACCTTGGGGGAAACCAAGGATGGAAAGGAACAGCCACAGTTAAGAGCTGAACAACTGAACTATTTAATTCTTTTTCGCTTCACTACAAATCAAAGTGTTGAGCACAATCTGCTCCCAGCAGTGGAGGAGCAAGGTTAGCAGGGAACAATATCACATGTAATTACGAAGTTATCTCACTGTACATAAAAAAAAAAGGGGAGATTACTGTTTCTAAGGGAATATTAATTCTCACTTTTTTGAACTTCCAAGTGGTCACATTTACATCCACCTCCGCGTGCGCATCGGGACTCTGTCATCACAACAACACCCTAGTTATTTTATTTATGCACGGTTTTAGGTAGTTGTTAGTATTTGCTTTAGCAATAGCTATTGTTTATAGACATGACCTACTATTCAGACAACAGTTTGGGTACAGTATCACTCCTGAAGTTCAATCAACTCAGTTGCTGTAACGATTGCCAATGTGGTGAAACACCAAAGTTACTGACAAATCCTTCAATGCAACAGCTAAAAGAGGTCACCAGAAGTAAATCGGTTGTGAAATCATTGCTAGAGAACACAGCTATCCTTGTTAATTTAAAATAAAGATCAGCACAGACTGAGATGAACCTGCTTAAGGAGCTTTACCGAAGCTGACATGCAAAAGAGAAAACAGTCGAATACCACAAGGGAAGTGAATAATATAGTAAATATTGACTCAGTAATTCATATTCTCTTGCATCTCACCATGAGAGGGAGGAAAACTTTCGTGAAATTTTTAAAAATCTCAGTGTTAAGAAAATCCATTAACTCTTACACATTATTTTAGTTTTTGAAAGCTACTGTCTCATCAGTGTCCAGCATCTGTCCATCTGGGATGCTGGACATGGGCCAGAAACCCGACAAGGCTTCTGAGTGCCTGATTCAGTGGCAAGAACAGAGTAAGC
This sequence comes from Oreocharis arfaki, assembly GCA_013398015.1. NCBI lineage: Eukaryota > Metazoa > Chordata > Aves > Passeriformes > Paramythiidae > Oreocharis > Oreocharis arfaki. The sequence goes on along the minus strand of VZRR01008467.1, from coordinate 70,788 downwards.
AGTCGTGGCTATTAACTCTTTCTCTCAGTTACAAAGAGATTAAGGGATCTCAAAGACTGTGATTAGTCACAGGATCAGCAGAGCAGCCCCTCCTGCTGTAGCCAGGTCTGAGAAACACTCCTGCTTCCTCTTCTACTCCCATCCCCATCCCACCAGTTCTCCATTAAAACCAACGACACAACAAATCCTCCCCAATGCACACAGCTGGATTCTTTGAACTGACTGCTCTGACAGGGAAAGAAAATCCTGAGGTTTCAGCATTCCTAAACAAATCCCCTGCACAAAGCACCACCATTAGTATGAGGGGGCTGCAAACAGGAGCCAGATGCAACTGCACCAGCACATCTGATGTCAGTTAATCCCACAGCACCTCTGGCACCACCTCCATCAGCACCTCCTGCCACATATTCTCATCAGAGGCAAACATAACAAGTTTCATATCAAATCAAGTGCCAGCAGCCCAATATTTCTAGTTTCCTATTTAATTAAAAAGGCCTTTAAAACCCACACCGTGACTAAACGTCTCCCAAGATCTTTGCTCTGACAAAGCAATTTTTAAGGCAGAAGAATGCAAGGGTGGGTGAGGCTGCTTCATGCACGATGGGAAATCTGCAGCAGGAACCGACTGCATCGGATGTGCTGCTGCTCTCACGGCACTGGCAGAGCACACTCCACTCTAAGAGCTGATAAATCAATAGTTTAAATCTGTATCGTATCAAAATTGTATCTGGAAAGGTTGGAAGACTCACACAAAGCCAGTCAAGCCGTTAGGGACGGATCAGACTCCAGCCCAGCCCAGCATCCCTGCAGAAGGACAGGTCTGTGTGCACGGCACAGCGTCTGGAGATGTGGCTCCCAACTGCCATTGTGCTCCCAAAACAGAGACACGGGAGAAAAAAAAAACAAAATAAATAAATCAAACCTCTCCAGGGGCTAGAGCCCACCGGGAGGATCCCGGAGCTGCCAGCACTGCCGCTGCAGGAGCCGGTACTGAGTCCGACCCTGGAACCCGCCGCAGCGATGCTGGCGTAGGAGAGGGAGTTGCAAATCTTGTTCTCAGCATTCCCGATGGATTCCAGCCTGATAAGAAATTACACGTGCCACATGATCTGCCTGCTGGGTGAGATGTGCTTGGAAAGGGGCAAAATGTTCCCCAGTCGGAGCAGGAGAGCAGAGGGAGCCCAGTCTGATATTGAAAAGAGTTATTTTAACCAAAACCCTTTCATGATTATTTAGTTTGTGAGTGTTTTTCTGCCTCAAAAAACAATATGCACCATCATCACAATTATTATGTCATAATTAATTCCATTATAAAACTACTATTATTATTATTGCTGCTGTTGTTGTTGCTATATAATATATATTGTAGTAAAAATACCACAATATGGTTAGAAAAAGCATTATTGCAGTGCTATGATTAAAATCAGTATGATATGAATTATTATGATAATTACAATTTTTAAGAACTGCATTATATTACTAATAGAATAAAACATTTCCCCCACGAAAATAATTCCCTGGTGGGAGTGTCAGGGTGCAGGAGAGGGATGCAGGAATGGCTGTGGGTGTTGAGGGTGGAGCATTTTTACTGACGGAACTATAGCACAGACCTGGGTTATAAATCACCGTATCATTAAAATCCAGCTCCCCAATCACCTTCCAACATGTTGAATCCCTCAGCACAGAATCTTTAAGGTTGGACAAGACCTCCAAGATCATCAAGTCCAACCTATGACTGATCTCCACCTTGTCACCCAGCCCAGAGCACTGAGTGACATGTCCAGGCCTTCCTTGGATACCTCCAGGGATGGGGACTCCACCAGTGACCTGGGCAGCCCCTTCCAATGTTTAAGAACCCTTTCTGTGAAGAAATTCCTCCTGATATCCAACCTGAACCTCCCTGGCACAGCTTGAGGCCTTTTCCTCTCATCCTGTACCCTGTTCCCTGGGAGCAGAGCCTGACCCCCCCCCGGCTGCCCCCTTCTGTCAGGGAGTTGAGGAGAGCCAGAAGGTTCCCCCTGAGCCTCCTTTTCTCCAGGCTGAGCCTCACCCAGCTCCCTCAGCTGCTCCTGGTGCTCCAGCCCCTCAGTGTCTTGCCATGAGGGCCCAGAACTGGACACAGCACTTGAGGTGCCTCTGCTGTGCCCAGCACAGGGGATGGGCACTGCCCAGGTCCTGTGGCCACACCGTGGCTGGTACAGGCCATGTGCCCTTGGCCCTCTTGCCCACCTGTGCACAAATGGGCTCCTGCTCAGCCACTGTTGAGCAGCACCTGGATGCCCTGATAGTTCACACAAATAATCCAAGACGTACAAGGCTTCTGTTTCTGTACATAATTAATTAACGCTATATAAACTACACCGAATTCCCAGACTTCTCCACACACCAGATGGATAGATTCGTATTTAATGCCTAAGAACACACACCAAACCAGTTGTTTTTCCCCTCAAACACATCCCTGCCCTCATACCAAAACCACCCAATAAAACAATAAAAGTTTGAGCACTGTGTACAGTTTGCTATAGAAAACAGTATGAGATGGAAGTCACAGAAATGCTTTCATAAATACAGTATTTCATTTATTAATTGTGAATCCACAAGACTTTCTTCCTCTTTTGCAAACAACCTGCCAGTATTTTAAAAACGGAAATGCCATGCTATGTTTTGAAATACTTCAGTTCAAGTGGAAAACTAACATATATTTAATACAGAGAAGCATTTTGGTTTATTGTACGTTAAATATAGTCCCAGTGGCCACTGGAGCAGCAAGCAAATGTGGAGTCAGCACTGCCATGGGCACGCTCTGACTCCAGATGGGTACGTGGCTTGAAAATAACCTGGAATATCATAAAATGTTCAACATTACGAACGAATATGGGAGTCCTGACTCTCACAGGCCTCATGGAGAGCAGAAACTGGGGACACTTCACTAACACACCCAAAGACCAGGACGGAAGTGTTCTGTTAGCCCAGTAGAGTTTATCAAATTACATGATGGATTTTATCTGTAACTATAAAAATGTATGCGCACTTTGTACTTGGGGCATTTTAATACGTGATTAATAAATACATGATCAAAACCCATGAAGGGCAGCTTCCCTCACATCCATAGCAAGGAGTCATCTCTAGAGGAGAAAGCAATCCCTCTACACAGGAGACTGAAAATATAGTCAATGATAAGACATTTATTTCAGATAAAATATCTGCTTTGTTATCAAATTCAGAGGAGCTGGTAACTCACTCAGAGCACCATTTGTCAAAACATCATTACTGCACCAATCTGCATTTTACTTCTAACTTTTAACTTTGTTCTGACATGTAGATGAAGACCTGGACCTTCTTTCTCTGAATTTTTCTTTCTTTAAAGCAACCTGCACCACTGTCACTGCCCAGGCAAAATCCCTAAGCCCACAGGGTCATTCCCAAGTGACAGGCTCTTCATTTAGCAAATCAGCACTATATCACACAACAAAAGTGTAACTCCAGCCTGAGTTATCCAACACATCTTGGAATCCAAACTTCAGCACCTGCAGCACAGACAACCCATACTGCATTTTGATCTAACATTCCATAATTTGTAGTTGGGAGTTACTGAGAGTTATCTTACAAGAAACTTTGTTAAAGATGCCCATAATCGGGAATTTGGGAACAATCAGCCAGCTGGAGAAGACACTTCGAAGCAGTTAACAGCAGGAGATTGTTAACCCTGCTCTGGCACCGGGAGAAGAGAGATGGGGCCATTCCTTTGCAGAAACACAGAATCACTGAGGTTGGAAAAACACCCTGAGAACATCAAGTCCAACTGTTCCCTGAGGACTGCCAAGGCCACCACTGACCCATGTGCCCAAGTGCCACATTCACATGGCTTTTAAATCCCTCCAGGGATGATGATTCCACCACTGCTCCGGACAGCCTGCACCAGAGCTAGACAGCCCTTCCCAGATGAGGGAATGTTCTCAATACCCAACCTACTGTCTGAGTCTGAATGAGCCAGTGAAATGACAGCAGGCTAACTAAGGGAAAAACAAAACCAAAACATCCCATCTGGAAACCTTTTATTTCTCAGCATTTCACCGTTTTCTCACAGTTCTAACATTGGGTATTATTTTCCATCAGCAGCTCATGCTGCATTCTGCACTCTCAAACTGCAGTGGAATTAATTCTCAATTCCATCTCCAATGAAAGCCCTATCCATGCTTTTCAGAAACACATTACTATTTTTTATCAAAGTTATTTGCACCAAAAGTAACCAAAACCCCTTTTCAAGTCTGTCACCTCCTGGGATGCAAATCACTAAATTTTAGAAGTTATGCCTAAACACAGCAGTAGAAATAATGCAACCCAAAGATCCTCAGGAATCCTCATTCTTACAGCTCCTACGGCTCTACACTGCAACCAAAAAAACCTTCCCAGATACACACACAGTCACAGTTTATGGCCTTCAATCACAAATACCACTTGCTCTCCTGCTTTGGGCAATTCGAGAACAAAATATAAAGAGAGATTAACAGTTCTGTTTAGCTGGAAGAATGAGTAATTACCTCTAAAAATGATTTCCCAGACCCTTCTCAAGCAGCAGTAGCACTATAGATCCACACACATTTACAAACATAGACAGACAGGGCTTTAAGATAATTAAATATTGAGGAAATTCTGCCCAAGATCAAATCGAAAAGGAAAAGCAATACAGGGATCTGCAGCAACATTTTGCACCAGCACCAGATTTCCATCCATAGGACTAATTCTAGGCATTCCTACATTAATTTTTAGGTGTCACTTTGCAGTACTGCACCATCCAAAGCTAACCCTGGAAACTGTGCACCACAACGAAAGGCTCATCCCAAGTATAGAGAAATGCTGAATTTAGTTAGGATCAACAGAAAAAGGTCTAAAGAAGCCAGTGAAGGGAGAGCAAAGCAATAGTACATAATTTCTTGGCTATTATAGAGGTTGTGGACTCTCCATCACTGGAAGTGTCCAAGGCCAGGTTGGATGGGACTTGGAGCAACCTGGTCTAGTGGAAGCCCATGGCAGGGGGTGGAACTGGATGAGCTTTAAGGTGCCTTCCCACTGAAACCACTCCGTGGTCCTACGCCCTCTGGTTCCCAGGAGGAAGCCTGACCGCACCAGGGATGCCACGTCCTCGTCACTGCAGCACTAGTCCAAGCTGCTGCCGTGTCAGACGCGGGATCATAAACTGTTTTGCAGAGACAAGATTAACCTCACTAAGGAACACAATTATAGAAACTCTTTATAGTAATTTTTTTTTGATTTATCAGCCAGGAGGTACAATCAATCTAGTACAAGTGCATTACCTGTGACGGCTTATAAACATTTTTTGCCAAGTAAAATGATGTTGGGGATTCTTCACATCCTGGAAGGTAAGGAACATTCCCTTCTACTCCAGCATTTCTCAAGAAGGAAATAGCCACAGACAAGGGCAAAAAGGTGCTAGAGTAAAAGAAAACCATTTTAGAAACAAAAGAACTTACCTTATATCGATATTCCAGTAAGCTCTCTGTTTGAAAGGGAATTTTGTGAAGTAGGAAACCTGTTCCTCAAAGAAATGCAAGTCACGTAGCATGGATCAATGCCCAGCCTCTCCTCTAATGCAAAAGGAGGTTTACCCATGTCATATAATGTCATTAATGTGTACAGCAACAAAAAAAAAAATCCCTTCTTGGTTAGTGAGAAGATAAAAAACCCTACAAATAAATATTCATACAGAGAGAGGAAACGGCATCAGAAACAAGAAGTTATTGATATGGCAAACAATCAATAGCCTAAATGCAAATTATTATAAAATAACTGAAAATAAAAAATAATTGCCTTTAGGCAAAACCCTGCCACTTTTCTTGGAGGGGCAGAGAAAAAAAAATTAAAAATTGGTGAAAGCGCTTTGTTTTCACATCTCTGCTTGCTTCTCACCACCATGGCGGCAGCTGACAACAGCAGATGGCACCAAAATTCAAACCCATAATCTGTCAGAGGTGAGCTAAAACTTCACCATACTGAGAAACTGTGAAAGGAAAAGTCAGGGGAAGCAAGACACAGCATGGCTGGGGGCATTCCACCAGGGACAAAAAATTGTGAACCTCTTCTGGAGGAAGAAAATGAAGAAAATTTACTTAACCAGCATATGCGTAATGTGGCAAAACCCACCAAATTTCCAAAACATGGTCTGATTTTCACATGAGAAATATGGCTTAGCACAAGCACCGACATGGACAACACTCATAGTGGGATTACTGGGTGGCCTGTGCTGGGCCAGGAGTTGGACTCCATGATCCTTCGGGGTCTCTTCTAATTCAAGACATTCCATGATTCTATGATACGGCACTTGTGCGTTTATTTGTATCATTAAATATATTTGTAATTGTGCCATGCCCAGGCTCAACAGTGACTTTACATTCACTTCATCTTCCTCTACTATCACCACTTAATGAGCTGTTCCGCCTCCCCTGTGCTGTCCCATCACCTGGATGAGATGTAAATTACCTGCTAAAAAAAATAGTGTATAGTGTCTTTGTTTTGCTTAGCAATTTCAATTTGAGACTGTGGAGCATTTAATTTAATGAGGACAAGTTTTGCATAGCATTACAGCATGTAAAATATTTACACTTTAAAAATGACTGCTATACACAAGATTATGGAGAAACCTGCTAGTGCAAAAATTAGTCTATTCCTGTAGACAAACTTTGAAGTTTATTAATGAAAGTTTGCAGTGAAACAGCTGTTCTGCTGATTAAATAAATTATGACTAAGTTTTTGTGGTGCTTCCATAAGCAGGCAGCTGTTAAAGAGCAAGACACACTAATTGTGTAGAACTCATGAAATGAGTTAAGATTAGACATTAGGAAGAAATTCTTCCCTGGGAGGGTGGCAAGGCCCTGGCACAGGGTGCCCAGAGAAGTTGTGGCTGCCCCTGGATCCCCGGAAGTGTCCCAGGCCAGGCTGGATGGGGCTTGGAGCACCCTGGGATAGTGGAAGGCGTCCCTGCCCATGGCAGGGGGTGGGACTAGATGAGTTTTATGGTCCCTTCCAACCCAAACCATTTTGGGATTCTGTGAAATGTTGGATGTGGGCTAAATATTCCAGGGCTTTCAGTCTGGGAGGTGGCAGGCGAAGGGTGGTGATGAGTTTGGAAGGTGTCCCTGCAAATTACCTCCTGCCTTCAGAACCGGCTCTGTGCACACAATTCCAGTGATTTTGGCATTCTCTTGAAGCATCAGTGCCTAGGTTAAAGCCCTGGTGACACCCGGGGTCCAAGTTTAAAGGCAGTGGACTAAAGGGCCACCACACCCACAGCTGCTCCCTGCAGTGTCACACCATGCTCAGCAGTCATGCGCCTAAGTTGCTCCTCCTTCACATATTTTTGTTCTTGGAGACCACAACCGGATTTTATCAATCCTCATTTAGATATAGAAGTCTGTTCTTGCAGCGAACTCTGATGGACTTCTACCCAATGGGCTCCAGAAACATCTGTTCCCTGCACTGAATTCACAACCCAAAAGGAATGGAATATTTTTTGCAGTCTATGCTAAATGGAAACTGTGCTATCCAGGTAAAAAGCCCACTTCAAATATACATATTTTGTTTTATAAGGACCAAAGAATCTCTTCCCTGTGGTTTAAGATCCATACAATTCCTAAATTCTATACATAGTATAATACTACTGTGTGTTCAGCTTCTCGGGAGTTGAAGGGGAGAAGGTAACAAGGAAAAAAGGAAGAATAATGATTTATGCACATTCAGTGCTAGTGTGGATCTGGTTTTACATAAAAATAGTCTTTACATAAAAAATTGTCTTTAATACCTAACTCTTCCTGCATTTGCAAAGTCACACAGCTGCTCGAGCAATTCGTGAAAATGAAGTCTTTGCAATAGCTGCTCCTTGTATTTAGGTTAGCCAGAACACTCCAGTATGTTACACAACCAAACCCAATCCTTTCTTCTTAATTGGTATCAGGCATTATGAGGCCAGTAATTATATTTATTCATCTCCATTAAAGGACAGAGAGATACTGACTGGCTGCACAGTTTGGTCTACAGATTCCTTATTACTCCTGGTAGTACAAGAACAAATCAATCCCTGAATCATTTTCTATACCTCTAGGCCATAAACAGCGAAAACACTCAGAGTGCC